>PVIW01007327.1:37597-74641 GCA_004026585.1 Noctilio leporinus | reverse complement strand
TGGAGCCAGAACCTGTGGGCTTTACCAGGAAGAAAAGCAAAAGAAAAATTTAAAAAAAAGAAAAAAAGGAGGAAGGAAGAAAATAATAAAGAAAGGGTTAGGTGGCTGGGGAAGGGAAGAATACTTAGATTGAAGACTGGAAATGCGTTGTAGCCACAGAGTGAGTAGACTTTAATTCGAGAGTAGGGGGAGGGTCTTGGATGTTTTGGTGGATTGAGGTATGGGGGGGGGGATTAAGAATATGTGAGAAGTAAGTTTTGCAAAGGATATGTTGGGGATTAATAGTTCATATTGCTTTCAGTATAACTCAGGTGCTTGAGATTAGCAGCAATCCCTTTCCTGAGGCTGCCTATTTTCTTGGTCAGGACTTCACAGTCTATAGTCTATATTCTAGCTGGTTTTGGTGTGTGGCAGGGCCTCTGGCCTCTGATTGTCACAGTCAGAGCTGATTCTGAGTGTCTCCCCCCGGTAGGCTGGGCCTTCTGCAGTCTTGCTGGGTTTTAGGGCTGCTGGGATTCTGGAGCCCTCAGGGTGACCCTCCCACTCCTGGGGGAGGTTCCTTCAAGGGAGGAGCACCCAGCACCCCTGCAGGTCAGCCCACAACTTCTTTGGTCTCCGTGATGACTGGCCCCGCCCCCGCAGTTCCAGGAGGAGGCTGCCCCTTTCTGTCAACACTGTCTGGGGTCCGCCTACACTGCCTCTCCCTTCCAGGGTGGGCACCACTCCTCCAAGCCAACCAGATCTTGAGAAGTCCTTTACTAGGCCTCTGTGTTGAGCCCCTCCCAGGTGTGGGTGGTGCGGCCTTTGTCTCAAGCAATGGCGCGTCAGTTGCTCCTACTACTAGTTCCCGGCTCGCCGGCTCACGGTTGGGAGTTTCCTTGGAGCCTGGAGGCCTGTGTGGGTGCGCAGGGCTGGGCCTCCCCACTAACAGCGGCTTCTAACTGCTGTTTCCCCAGTGGCCCAGCAGCACCTTTTTCGGCCCTCTTGCCTCCCTGGCCAGTTCACTTCCCCGCTCCCCTTCTCTGTCTTCCCGCAGGACTCTTCTCCTCTGCCTTTAGCCCTGCAAGAAGCCTCCTCTTCCTGTTGCCAGAGTGAGTCTCTCACACAGTCCCTCCCCTGCAGGAGTTCAATTCCGCATGCCCTAAGGTGTTTGCCCTTGCTGCCCGCACTTCACTGTTGAGACTTCCAGTCGCCAGGGAGCCCAGAGCTGGCCTCAGTCAAATGTGCACCTCTGGTCAGAGCCACCACTGCCCAGAGCTGACCTTGGCCCCCTGGCCGGTTGGTCGGGAATGCCTCACCTACTGTCCTGCTGGCCTCCTCTGCCTCTGGGCTGTGCTCCCCTGTGTCTAGATGCTGCCCACTCCAATTCCTAGGGTCCTGGAGACATCTCACGCTCCCTATCTTGTCCTCTAGCTGCTTTGGTACTTGAGAACACCATCAGCACTGCTCTCTACTCTGTCGCCATCTTCTCAAATCCCATTTTTTACACCTCCATTCTCTCACTCCATTTTACCACCCTATTTTCTTGTGTTTTAAATCCTATTTTCTCTCAAGCTACAACTCATTTCCAATCCCCAGTCTTAAGTGTTTCTCCCCTCTCCAGCCTCTCAAAGCCATTTTTTGTCATTAGTTACCAGCCATTCTTTTTTTTTTTTTTTTAATTCATAAAATACACCTCTTCTCTCTCCACCTTGACCAGTAAGTGCTCATTGAGTGTGGATATGAAGGTAGCTGTGGCATCTTTGAAACCTTTTTTTATAGATATTCACAAGTCAGGGATTTTAAATATTGAATCTTAGCATCCCCCTCTTCTACTCCAGCCTTTTCCTTCTTTAATTTCCAACCTGAGTTCTTTCTGTCCTTGCCTGAACCAAACTCCTCACTCTTAGTATTCCTTCTCCTATATCACCTTAAAATCACTTTCTTTTACTCCAGATCACTTAAGCTTCTATTTCTCTCATTTTTACCTCACACTCCCATCCAACCTGTAGTGATCATAATGCATTCATTTTTGATAGTGCTGTGGTGAAACTTATTTATTAACTTTGTTCCTAGTTTTCCTTTTTTCCTCTTATTTTCTAATTTAATTTCCTTATTTTTTATGTATATGTGTTTGTTCTCTCACACAATACACACACACACACATATATATATATATATATGAATTGATATGGGTATATACATATACAAGGTCTGTTCCAAAAGTATTGATATAATTAAAACAGTTTGTGGAGGCAATACTTTCAGGGTAGACTTTGTATATATAATATATGTTTTGGCTTAATATGGTACACTTGCCCTTTCTTGCTTCATTCAGATTCTCTACCCCATTTCTATTTCTATATAAGATGTAAATTTTATTTTCTTCTTTCATTGATTTGTCACTTTTTGCTACTATCATCACTCCTCCCTCTCACCTCTTGAAAATCATTTATAATTCAGTTAGTCAAGTCATTTTTCCCTCTCTTGTAATAGTCTTAACCGTTTTACATCCTTATTAATACTGATCCTTTTGCATCTGGGTGTAATTGAGGGTGGAGATTATATTTGAGAATGTGGGTACTTTTCTGGGCTCATTTTCAATGAAAAAAGTGATTGAGGGTGGAAGATGTATTTGAAGGTGTAGTTATTGTGCCTGGATTCATGATTCTGTTTAAGTAGCAGCTTAATAACAGTATGGGAGGCATGGTGAGCAAATTCTCAATAGCCTAGCTGGACAGGAGGACCAACCAAAGAGCAACACATCAGCCAAAGCCAACATATAACCAGACAACCCAAATAAATGGCAAAAAGGGCATTGCAAGAGCAGCAAGCTCAGGAAATCTAGGAGTCTGCACCACTGAATCCCACAGGAATCCTGCCATAGAAGTTCACACCCCAAAGGCAGGGAGTCAAAGGAGATTAATCTAACAAAGTAGAAATAAACAAGAAGGGACACCAAAAATGGGGAGGAAAAAAATAATCCCTCACTGAATGGAAAGAAAAATCCCCAGAAAGACTGCTAAATAAAATAGAGGCAAGCAAACTATCAGACATGGAATTCAAAAGAATGGTTATAATCTCTACGATCTAAGTGAGCTCAAACAAAAGTACAAAGAACTTCAGGAGAACTATGAAGATCTCCAAGGAAGCTACAAGGAATTTACTGAGCAGTATACCAGCATTAAAAACACATAGAAACTATTAATAAGAGTCAGGAAGAAATGGAGATTACATTTTCTGAATTGAAGGAAAGAGTAGAAGGAATGTAAGCTGGTTAGAGGAAGCAGAAAATCAGATCAGCAAATTGGAAGATAATGAAGAAAATAATTTCCAGACAGTGCAATAAAAATAAAAAAAGACTGAAAAACAATGAAGTATTATTAAGAGAGCTGCAGAACAACATGAAATTTATATCTGTATCATAGAGATACCAGAAGAAGAGGAGCAAGGGTAATAGGACACCTGTTTGAAAAAGTAATGACAGAAAAGTTCCCTAACTTGATGAGAGAAAAAGCAACACAAATCCAGGAAGCACAGAGGATCCCAATGAAGATGAACCCAAAGGGGTCCACTCCAAGATGCATCATCATTCAAATGGCAACATTCAAAAACAAAGAGTTTTAAAGGCAGCAAGAGAGAAACAGCTAATAACATACAAGGGCAATTTGATAAGGCTATCATCTGTTTTCTCAAGAGAAACATTACAAGCCAGAAAAGAATGGAAAAAAAAAATATTCCAAGCAATGAAAAGCAAAGGCCTATAATCAGGACTACTCCATCCAGCAAGACTTTTGTTAAAAATGGAAGGTAAAAGAAGGAGTTTCTAAAACAAAAGGAGGTTAAAAAATACATCTTCGCCAAACCAGCATTGCAAGAGAAACTTAAGGGATTGCTGTAACAAGAGGAAATAATGTCCTGAATGGTGGCACAGTGGATAAAGCACCACCCTGTGAACCCAAAGGTTGCTGTTTTGATTCCCAGGCAGGGCACATAACCAGGTTGCAAGCCAGTTGTCCAGCCAGGTCTGTAGCTGGAGGCAGGTAAAAGGCAACCATACATTGATGTCTCTCTACCTCTCTGCCTCTGTCCTTTCCCCTTTCTTTAAAAATAATAAATAAAATCTTAAAAAAAAGGAAGTAAAAGAAAGAAAAACACAGGTACAAAAGGAAAAATCACAATGAATAATACCTACCAATAATAGTAAGTGTAAATGTATTGAATGCTCCAATCAAAAGACATTGGGGAGGTGAATCGGGTAAAAAAAACAGGACCCACATATATGCTATCTACAAGAGACCCACCTCAGGACAAAAGGTCTACAGAGACTGAAAGAGAAGGGATGGAAAAAATATTTCAAGCTAATGAACACTCAATCACACACACACATACACACACACAAACACATGAACTGAGATAACAATATTTATATCAGACAAAGTAGATTTCGTAACAAACACCATTAAAAGAGATAAGGAGGCATATCATAATACTTAAGGGAACAATCCATCAAGGAGATACAACTCTTTTAAACATATATGGACCCAATATAGGAGCACTCATATATATTTAAAAAATCTTGGTGGCCCTGGCTGGTGGCGTAGTGGATAAGGTGCTGGCCTGCGAACTCAGAGGTCTCAGGTTCGATTCCCCAGCCAGGGCACATAACAAGGTTGCAAACCAGGTCTCCAGTCAGATCTGTGGCTGGAGGCAGGTGAAAAGCAGCCATACATTGATGTCTCTCTCCCTCTCTGCCTCTCTCCCTTACCCTCTTTCTAGAAATGATGAAATAAAATCTTAAAAAAAAAAAAAAGAGAGAGAGAAAATCTTGGAAGAGTTCAAGATGGATATTAACAGCAACACACTCATAGTAGGGAATTTTAACACCCTATTGTCAATAATGGAGAGATCTTCCAAGCAAAGAAACAAAAGATATTATGACATTGAACAACATTCTAGATCATTTGGACTTAATTGATATATATATATGGTATATATAGATATAGATATAGATATAGATAGATATATAGATATATAGATATGAGAGAGAGAGAGCATTTCACTCCCAGAAAGATAAATACAATTTTTCAAATATACATGGAACATTCTCAAAGATAGAGTACTTAGTAGAAAAGAGAGTCCTTCACAGATTCAAGAAAATTGAAATTAAACAATATCCTCTCAGATCACAACAGCTTGAAATTAGAAACCAACATCAAGGAGAAAAAAAATCATACACACAAAGCATTCAAATTCATGGAGACTGAATAATGTACTATTAAGTACTGATTGGGTTGACAATGAGATCTAGGAAAAAATCTGAAAGTTTCCAGAAACAAATGAAAATGAATGCACAGCACCACAAAACCTATGGGACACAGTGAAATCAGTCCTGAGAGGGAAGTTCACAGCAATACTGGCCTACCTAAAAAGGAGAAAATAATCTCAAATAAATAACCTAACCCTATAGCTACAAGCACTAGAGGAACAACAAACAAAGCCTAACCCAGTACAAAAAAGAGAATAATCAAGATCAGAGAAGAATTAAACAACATAGAGACTAAAAAAATTCAAACGATCAATAAATCTAAGAGCTGGTTCTTTGAAAGGTAAACAAAATCAGCCAGCCTTTAACCAGACTCAACAAGAAAAAGAGAACCCAAATAAACAAAATAAGAAACAACAGAGGAGAAATCACAATTGTTACCACACAAATACCAATATGGTAAGAAATTACTATGAAAAATTATATGGCAAAAAATTGACAATCTGAGTAAAATGGATAAATTTCTGAAACATGTAATCTCCAAAACTGAATCAAGAAGATGCAGAAAGTCTGAATAAACCAATAACAACTAGAGAAATTAAAGCAGTAATCAAAAAACTCCTGGCACCCAAAAGCCACAGACTTGATGGCTACACAAGCGAATTTTACCAAAAATTTAGGGAATAACTAACTTATATTCTTCACAACTTGTTTTAAAAAATTCAAGAAAAGGGAAGACTCCCAAGCTCTTTCAATGAGGCCAATATTTTAATGCTAAAACTGGGTCAAGACACAACAAAAAAGAATATTACAGGCCAACATTGCTGATGAACATAGATATTAAACTCCTCAACAAAATACTGGCAAATAGCAATACATTTAAAAACTCATGCACCATTATCAACTAGGTTTCATCTCAAGTATGCAAGGATGGTATAATATTTGCAAATCAGGAAATGTAATACACCATATAAATAAAATGAAAGACAAAAACCATATGGTCATATCAATAAACACTGAAAAAGCATTTGATAAAGTATAGCACCTATTTATGATAAACACACTCAGCAAAATAGAAATTGAGGGGGCATACATAAACATTATAAAGGCCATATACAGGAAACCTGAAGCCAACATCATACTAAATGAGCACAAACTAATATCCTTCTTATTAAGATGAGGAACAAGGAAATTGTGCCATTCTCTCCACTTCTATTCAACATAGGTTTGAAAGTTCTAGCTACAGCAATCAGATAAGAAAAAGTTATCAAAGATGTTCAAATTGGAAATAAAGAAGTAAAACTATCATTCTTTTCAGATGACATGATAGTGTGTGTAGAAAACCCTATAGACTCCACCAAAAACTATTCAATCTAATTAATGAATTTAGCAAAATAGCTGGATACAGAGTTAATATTCAGAAATCAAAGGCATTTTTGTACACCAACAATGAAACATGAGAGGTAGAAACTAGAAAGAAAATCTCACTTACTTTAGCAACTAGAAAACTAAGGTACCTAGAAATAAACTTAACAAAGGAGGTAAAATATCTATACCTGGCAAACCACAGAACAAAGAAGAAAATAATGGAAGATACAAATAAATGGAAGCATATACCATGTAGGAAGAATTAACATCATTAAAATGTCCATACTATCCAAAGCAATTTGTAGATTCAATGCAATCCCTATTAAAATACCAATGACATACATTACAAATCTAAAATAAGAATTTCAAAAATTTATATGGAACCTAAAATGACCCTGAATAGCCACAGCAATTTTGAGAAATAAGAACAAAGTAGGAGGAATCACAATACTGCACATCAAACTATATTACAAAGCCATTGTAATCTAAGCGGTTTGGTACTGGCACAAGAATAGATATATAGATCAATGAAACAGAATAGAGAGCCCAGAAATAAACCCGGATCTCTATGGTTGACTAACTTTCAACAAAGGGGGAAGGATCATAAAATGAAGTGATAATAGCCTCTTCAACAAGTAGTTTTAGGAGAGCTGGACAGGGACATGTACAAAAATGAAACTAGATCATAATACGTACAGTTGGTTTCCTTTAAAATTTGCTGATGTTTTCTTTAGCTGAACAGTTTTATATAGTCCCAATTGTTTATTTGTTCCTTTATTTCCTTTGCCCTTGGGGAAATATGGGTGAAAATATTGCTTTGTGAGATATTTGAAATTTTACTGCCTATGATTTCCTCCAATAATTCAAATTACTGTATAATGGTTACTTTAACTTGTCATTTTCACTTGTTTGTCATTACCAATAAATGTAGCAAGCAACCTAATCAAAGTTTATGTCATTAAAGAAATTAGGACAAGTCATATTACATTCAGCAGGGATCCTGAGTTCTGGTTTATTATATGCCTAGTCAGTTCTAGGAGACCTTAGAAAGGACTTTGTAGGTGATTATATATATATACACACACACACACACACACATAATACATACATATATATGGGGTACATGTGAAAAATTGGCAACATTTTTGTGAAACAACATACCACAAAAGTGTTATATTTTGAAATAAATTTATTCTTTTATGTAAATATATAAACATAGTCATTATTTTTCAACTTGTTCAAAAGCATCTCAATTTGCTGCAATAATAGACTTGATTCAACTTGAGAATCTTGAGCACACTTTCATTAACTTTTCTTTATCCGGGGACATCATAATGTTTTCAGTCTTAGCTTTAACAGCCTTTTTGTTGGAATGAAGTTGTTTATTAACTTCTCTCTCACAAATTATCCATACATAATTTTCTAAAGGATTTGTATCTGGTAAACTAGGTGGCCAGATTTCCTTTGACCAGAATTCCAGAACATTGACACTGAGAAATTCCTGCACCTTTTTGGCATTATGTACTCGTGCACCATCTTGTTGGAAAAGAAAATGGTATCCATTTGTGACTTGCTTCACCCATGATACAACTACTTTTCTCAAAACATCAAGGTAAACATTAGCAATCATCTTCAAGCCTTGTGGAAAAAAATGCAGGGTCATGATATCTCTTTCATTGCTGACAACACCTAACACTATCACTGCAGCAGGAAATTTCATTTTCATGACAATTGGGACTTCATTAAGATTCTCACAGAACCACCTGTTGTATCTTCTGTTGACTATTTGGTCCTGCTCAAAATTCTTTGCATCAGAGAAGAAAATCAGAGAGTTTTTTTCTTTGGGATTTTCCCATTTTGTTAGCAGTGTCCTTGCTTCTTCAAAGTATCTTTCCTTCAATTCCCCAGCTGGGGCACATAACCAGGTTGCAAACCAGGTCTCCAGTCAGGTCTGTGGCTGGAGGCAGGTGAAATGCAACCATACATTGATGTCTCTCTCCCTCTCTGCCTCTCTCCCTTCCCCTCTTTCTAAAAATAATGAAATAAAATCTTATAAAAATTTTTTTTAAAGTACCTTTCCTTTGTCTGCTGTGTCATAAACTGGCCTCATCTAAGGACATATGATCTGTATCTGATATCTTCAGCAATAATCTTATGAACCATTATATCCAACATCTGCCTTGCTATGGAGGGTATTGAGTTCCTAGATCTTCATTGATGACCTCCTGGATTCTGTGTACAATACCTGGACTTGTGTGATCCTTGTGTACTGTATGTATTTTCCTTGTTGGTGTGGCAACATCAGGGTCAGCATCATACACTTTACTCATGTTGTAAACTGTACATAAATGGATGTTACTGAAGTCCGCAAATTCCTTAGCAGTTGACCTTGCACTCAGTCCAGAAATTATGATTGCCCTAACATTGTTCTCCTTTGACATGGTTGCTCTCAGAATTTAATACTTTATATCTGAAGCAATGATGTTACATCATAACCTTAGAAACATAGTTTTTCAAAATTATTAAGAAACATATGAAATAAGGAGATATGAATATATATACACACACATACCCTCTAGATTAGCTTTATCTTGGTTTGTTGGGAAGTACATGATGAGTGAAATCACATCTGGAGAACAAGAAAAATATGAAAAAGGTAGGCAGGTTCTGTTTAGGTTGAGTTAGAACTATTTAGGTGGTGTGCAGAAATCTAAAATTAAAATAATCAGGAATCAGGTTTAGCTTATGGGAAAGGGTGTTAGCTAAAACACTGAGGAAAAGGTGTTGGAAAAGTTAGAAAACCAAGATGATCTTTATTGAAGAGGTAGGTGGGACATATTTCTCAATGATCAGCTGTTAATAGAGATACTGTGAATCATACTAAAAAGGAAGAATTATTGTCCTGTAATGGGTGAGATCATATGATATTTGTCCTTCTCTGACTGGCTTATTTCACTAAGCATAATACTCTCCAGTTCCATCCATGTTGTTGCAATGGGTACAAGTTCCTTCTTTCTTTCTGCTATATAGAATTCCATTGTGTAAATGTACCAAAGTTTTTGGTCCAATCATCCACTGATGGGCACTTAGGCTGTTTCCAGCACTTGGCTATTATAATGAGCAAAACTAACAACAAGCAAAACAGAACCAAATATATGAATACAAGGAATAGGCCTTCAGTGGTCAGGGGGAAAGAGGTTGGGGGGAGGGGGGAGGCAGAGGCAAGAAAGGGGAGCAGCTTAGACAAGAACCTAGTATAAAGGAACCATGGACATGGACAACAGGTGGGATTAACTTTGGGGAGAATGGGTGGGTGGGGAAGGGGACAGAGGGGAGCAAAAAGGGGATGGATGTAATACAACAACAATAAAATTAAAAAAAAAAAAAAAAAGGAAGAATTACCTATTTCACCCATTCAAGGAAGAAGTCTGATTTATTACTTTTATCTGAAATTGGACTTTAATAACTTCTCTTATATAATTCCCTCAACTGTTAAATGGGAATTGTGTTTTCTAGATCACATTGTTATTATAAGAATTTAATCCACCATATAAATGCTAGCTTTTGTTATTAGTATCAAAAGTCATTAAATAAATGAAAGAAAGAAGAAAGAAAGAAAAAGGCTTCTGCTTTTTTTTTTTTTTTTTTTTTTTTTAATGAACTAAGACACATTCAGTGGTAGGGTGGAAAATGATATTTCTGGAAGTGTTGAGTTTTTTCCCTTTATAGGGATTACCATTGAATTGTAATGTACATCAGCTACAGTCCCATTTTCCAATTTTGCTTTACATGCAACACTGTTTTGACTAATTCTTAAATTCCAGTCTCTACTTACTCATCTGGTGGATTTCTGCTCTATGCAGAAGCTCTTTGATTTTTTTAATACTTACTTTCTGAAGGGATACATTTTTCTTTGCCTTTTGCCTCTAAATCCATGGCAAAATTTCAAGTGTTTACCTCTTTTCTCACTAAACAATTACTTCATCAAAAGTGCCAAGATTTGTTTTAATGAACAAAGTTTGTTCAGATTTAAGATTTTTGGAGTAGTATATCACTGACTTCCTCATAGTCTGCTGGATGGTCTCAGGAGCCTGATTCTACTTTGGCAGGAAATGGAGAAAAGGTCATCCAGAAGGTTTTCCTGTAATCTGGCCTGGAATTCTTTTTAACTGTGAAATTGTGAAAAAATACCAATAGGGATCTTGATGTCTTGTTATATAGTCAGTGCCTTGTTTTATAGACTGAACAGCATTACTTTTTACTTTTCAAGATATTAAATTATTATTAAAATGTATTAGCTAATAGAAAATGACTGGTCAAGGTCTGGATCTTTTGGGCAGAGTCTGTAGCTAACTTCTCCAAATGCTGGAGTTATGATAAATTTGAATTTTTATATTAGCCCAGAGCAACTGGAGACTGATTCTGCTATAACCAGAGCACTAAGTTCCCATATGGTCTGCTCAGTTGGAAAGGGAAGCAACCAGATTGCTGGCTATAATCTCATTTCTGGGAGCTGAGGTATCAGGCGTTTTAAAAGATTGGAGTAAACATACCAGTGCAAAGCAATAAACAAAAACTAACAAGTTGGAAGAATTATCAGTATCTTACCTTTAGCCGAAGCTTTGAATTCAAATGGTATATTAAGCACCTTCTCTCTCTTTTCATAAAGTGTTTTCTGGAAGAAACGTCAAAATATTTTAATAGGAGAAAACTGTAAAGACCAACCCGGCTAGCAGGTGAATCTTTTGATTTACAGTACCTGCTAGCTCATTGTGGTTGAGGATACATTGATATTGCTAATAGATAGCAAAAATGGGAAGATACTCATGACACCTGCAACCCTGTGCATGCAGTGTTCTGCCACTCTTTATGTTTATTTTTTTTTTTTTTTTTTTTTTACTATTAATCTCAGATGGCATGAAAAAGGACTATGGAGTATGGGAAAGGAAATAATTTCCAGATTTGAGCAGAAATGGGACCAACTCTGTTCTTCCAAACTAACAAATGTCGTTTGTGATGACCACCATTGGGCAATGTGTGTCCATTTGTTATAGCACAACTATGTGGGGTCCTACTGCTCATCAGCAATAAAGTCCAGAGGCAGAGGTTAGTGGAAAAAGAACAAATTTGTTTCCTTTAAGTCTATACAATATTTGGAAGAATAATGGTCTTCTGCTTCCAAACCCATTTTTAAAACACCCAAAGGCAAATAACCCCCCTAACCCTAGCCAGCTCAGCTCAAGGATGCACCTGGGATCCCTTCTCTCATTTAAAATTACACCATCCTTTGCAATATGCAGGTGGCTGCAGCATGATTACCCAGTCAGTTTTGTGATTCCGGGTCACAGTGCAACTCCAGGCATCCTTTGGAATGTGTGTGTATTGGCATCCTTCTCATTAGCACGCTGCCCTTTTCTCCGGCAGCTGCCCACCTTGCCCAGCACCTGCAGTTCTGTCCCTCAGGCCATTGGCTCATTGGTGCATCTGTGTGCCTGGTCAAACAAAGCTGGGCAGCACAGTGTAATGTCATAATGTCACCACAGCTTTCTGTGTGGCAGGGGCATGGGGCTTGGCCCACCTCCAGGAATATTCTTGCTCCCAAAAGGGGAAGGAAGGAGCCCAACCTTTCACACACTCCATTTTTAAAGTTAGAGGCCCAAAATTCTATGCACACCAGAACCCAATAGGCTGATCTTTCCCCTCTGTCTGTTTTACTAGACTGGCACTTGTGCTGTTCATTCAGGTCAGCATCTGTCAGGTTCCTGCCATCATCTCTGCTCCTCTTCCGTGATGGGGAGCATCAGGGCATAGTTTCTAGCCATGTACAGAGGTACAAGCATCTGGACTAGGGAAGGAATTCACCTTGTTATAAGTGTGCTGTGATCTTTTCAGCCCCCACAGCCCAGTGCGGACTCTGTGCAAGCAGTGTTGGTGTGGCTGTATTGTAGGCTTTACTTCTTGGTTGCCAGGGCAATATACCTGGATGCTGCTAGGCTAGTTTGTTTACTGTTGCTTTGGGCAACTTCCCTTCTCCATGACCCTAACCTTTTACAGGGAAGGCACATTTTCATGCCCCATTGGGGATCCCCTCCCTCTTGCCCAGACATCTGACCAGAACCTCCTGTTGCACACTTTCCTAGCAGATGCAAGTAATGAAAAATGAAAGCTAAATACTGTACAGAATTGGGGCATTCCTGGGTATTCCTGGACACTACCCTGGAGTTTTTCCTTAATGACCCATAGAAATCAGAATAATCAAATTGTTAAACTGTGTTCAATTTTTCTTAATAAGAGAAACAGCATGGGCAAAAAACCCCAGGTATCAGGAGGAAGCAGCAAAGCTGCTACTGAAGAGCATTATCACAGGGAAGGAAAAGGTGACACTGAGCCTGTCACTTGCCTTACCTAAACAACCAGAGGTTGTATCAACATGAGGGAGGGGAAATAAGCATTACCTTTGAGAAGCTAGCTCAATTTTTTTCCCTGAAATATTCTAAAAATGGACTCAATGATGAGCTGAGGAGAGGAGCAGGGTTTAGGAATAAAAACTCATATTTACTGAATAATTGAATTAGTTAGTTATTTTATCTTTTGAACTTAGAATAATGGCCCTAGTACCAACATTTGTGTTCCTCAATAGTTATTTTCCCTTTAGACCAGAATTCATTCATGTATAAAATATTATCATTTGTAAATCATATTCCACTTTTATTTTGGGAAAATACAAAATATTGTATTATAAAATAAGCAAAGAAACTATATTAAAATAAAAACGTGTAAATATAAAGATTCATGATAAATTTTATCACTTGTAAAATATTCCTTTTGGTAAGGTACAGCTTTCTATATATTGGTTTCTATTTTGACAATATTATTTATATTATGACACATACTTTTTTATATCATGCTCTAGAAATACCATGTTTCTTCCGATTGGTTTTTGAGAGGTAATCTTCTGACCCAATCTCTAAGGTAAGCTATATAAATCATGCCCCTGATAGGCTTAAAGTAATAACTCAAATGAAGGTCATTGGAATAGGTAAAAAAATTAGGAAGGTAAGCCATTTATTCTTTTTGAATTACTACATAGCACTAAAGTCCATGTCAATGCACTTTTGATTACTTTCTATAAGTTACTTGATTAATAAAGATACCTATCATTTTCTCAATTAATCAAGATGGACGGTGGAGGAAGAAAATATTTATATAAAACATATTTGTTGTCCTTTCAGATGAAATGTGGGTTTAGAGAGGGTTTCATTAGCATTTTGAAGACATTTTAGTGAGTGGCAAGGGCATCCAAGTGAAAATTTTTTCCATTTGAATAACTGTCCATTTGTTTTCCTACAACTCTGCACTTCTTGTGCTTATTCCTCAACATTGACACCCACATCACTAAATGGCCCCTCAGCTTCCAAGTTTTTTAGCCTCTTCAGTTCTACTTTGTCCAAGCAATCTTTCTTATTGGGCAAGGAAAGTCCCCTGTTTTCTACTCTTTCCTCAACTTCAAGATCAAATATCAAGGTCCACCATCTGCAAAAAACTTCCCTGTTTGCACATTAACTCAGCTTCTTAATCACTTCCCTACAGAAATGAAATCTGGCTGCATTCATACTCTTAACATGTTGTAAGTTTCTGATGGAGAATTATTACTGTTTTACTTTCTGAACCTGGTGAACATGGCAACTTTTATTTTTTACTTATAAATTTTTGATTGAATTGATTGGAGTGGCATCACTTAACAGTTATATAGTTTTCAACTGTACACCTCTATAGTACATCATCTGTGTATTGCATCGTGTGTTCATTATCCCAAGTCAAGTCACCTTCCATCATTATTTATCCCCTCTATGTCCTCATCATTTCACACTATGCTCTTTCTTCTGGTAATCACCATGCTGTTGTCTGTACCCATAAGTTTTTCTTTAATCTCTTCAACCTTTTCACCCATCTTTTGACAACTGTCGATCTGTTCTTTATTTGTAAGTCTGTTTCTATTTTGTTTGTTAATTAATTTTGTTAATTGTATTCCACATATAAGAGAAATCATATGGCATTTATCTTTCTCTGACTGGCTTATTTTATTTATTTATTTTAAAGATTCTATTTATTATTTTTTAGAGAGAGGGGAAGGGAGGGAGGAAGAAAGGGAGAGAAACACCTCCAGTCACGAACCTAGCTGGAGACCTTGCTTGCAACCTGGTTATGTGCCCTGGCTAGGGAATTGAACCAGCAACCTTTGTGTTCGCAGGTTGGCACCTATCCACTGAGCCACTATCCAGGGTGAGGCTTATTTTATTTAGCATAATACTGTCCTGGCTGAGTATTATTTTATAGTGTAAGTATACCACAGCTTTGTTATTTACCAATTTACTGACATACAGTGAAGTAGACAGCCTACTCAATAAATGGTGGTAAAATTAGAGAGATCCATGCAAAAAATAAAACTAGACCACTTCCTTACACCATACATATGAGTAAACTCAAAATGGAATAAAGATTTAAAGTCTGGAAATCATAAAAGTCTTAGAAGAAAACATAAGCAGTACAATCTATAACATTTCTCATAGCAATGTTTTTTGATATATCTCCTTGGGCAAGTGAAACAAACAAACAAAAACTTAAACAAATGCAGTACATCAAACTAAATGCTTTTTAACAGCAAAGGAAATCTTCAACTTAATGAAAAGAGAAGGAAACCCACTGAATGGGAGAATACATTCATCAATGATACATCTGATAAGGGGTTAATATATTAAATTTATAAAGAATTTAAAAAACCAAGAAAACAAACAATATAATTTTGAAAGGACCTGAATAGACACTTCTCAGGATATACAGATGGTTAATAGACATATGGAAAAGTGCTGAATGTGACTAATCATCAGAGAGATATAAATTAGAACCACAATAAGAAAACACCTCATACCTGCCAGAATGCCATTAATAAATCAACAAACAACAAGTGTTGACAAGGATGTGGAGAAAAGGGAACCTTAGTGCACTGTTGGTGGAAATGCAGGCCGGTGTAGCCATTGTGGAAAATGGAATGAAATTTTCCCCAAAACAAAATAAAACAAACAGAAAACTATGGCAACTTTTAAAAGTTCATTATTCACATAGGGTCATTTTTAGAAGGATGATTTTCCAAAGCCTTTCCTCCTAAAACTCCCCTAATATTTTTTAAGCAGTGAAAATAAGAAACTCAGGCCATAAGCAACTAAGAGGGGACAATGGTCCCACATGGCTTGCCTGAAGGATATCTAGGAAGAGAGGTTATCTATGGGGATCTATCAGCTGTGTGTATGTTCATCCCTAGCAAAGTATGACCTTTTCCCCATGGGCTGTCTGTCTGTAGGCTAGAAGATAGAGTCTCTAGTCATAGGCAAGAGCAAAAAAATCAGAATCCTGTAAGCCAAGCTACCTGGCTCTGCTTCTTCTTCTTCTTCTTCTTCTTCTTTTTAATTATTCTTGTTTATTCTTTTACAGTTGTCCCCTTTCTCCTTTTTCCTACCCCATCCCCAATCCCACAGTCCATTTCTATACCATTGTCCATGTCCATGGGTCATTCACACATGTTCTTTGCCTGCTCTCTTTCCCTTATTTCCACCATTTTCCCCTTTTCTTCTGGCAGCTGTCAGTCTGTCCCCTGTTCCCATATCTCTGATTCTGTGTTTCTTATTAGTTTATTTTCTTCAAAAACTGTGGTTCACTTACACAATGGATGTTATACAGCAGAAAGAAAGAAGAAGGAATTCTTACCCTTTGCAACAGCATGGATGAAACTAGAATATTATGCTAAGTGAAATAAGCTAATTGGTGAAAGACAAATACCATACGATGTCTCTGCTTCTTATTCTATTGCTACCTCTGATAATAATCTTCCACTCAACAGCATTTCTAAAATTCATATTGGGTAATTAAATAATTCACTGCAGAATATTTAATTTTAGGGTATTATATCTGTAACTCAAGGTGCTTATTTTCTTAGAAAATAATAAATGTTATAATTTGGCAATTTCAAAAAATGTATGAGGTAAATCAGCAATCTCACTGTCTTCACCAGGGTTCTGAAGATGAAATAATGTTACACTCATGGAACCTTAGCATGGTGTTTTAGGGAGCAGGGTGTATAGAAAGAATAAAGGATATGGTGAGATTGACAAATACAAGTGGTAAAATGGTGTTAGTTGTGCTCTTTTAGCTTCACTAAAAACACCGTTGTGAAAATGACTTTGTTTGAAATTAAAAAAAAGTTTTAACTACATGGTATATGATTTGATGCAAGTCATTCAACTGCTCTTTTCCCTAGTCTTATTATCTATAAAATGGGGGTGAGAATAATATTTTCTCAAGTGAAATCAAAACTAACATTTCAAGGGTTTATTATGTATCAGGAACTGTTACAATAGCTTCATATGTATTAACTCATTTAATACTCAAGTCTACAAAGTAGGTACCTTTATCATGCCATTTTATATTTGTGGAAGCTTAGGCACAGAGAAAATACAATTTATAAGTGATAAAACTGTGATTCAAAACCAGGTCAATTCCGAGAAAGGTACACTTATTTTTCAATATATTTCATAAGATGCTTATTTAGGTCATTGAACCTATAGATTGCTTTGGGTAGTATGGATACTGTAATGATATCGACTCTTCGCATCCATAAACATGGTATATATGCTTCCATTTATTTGTATCTTTCTTAATTTCTTTCTTCAATGGTCTGTAGTTTTCTGAGTTCAGATCTTTTACCTCCTTGGTTAAGTTTCTTTCAAAGTACTTTATTTTTCTTGTTGCTATGGTAAATGGGCTTTGTTTCTCGCTTCTATTTCTGATGTTTCATTATTGGTATACAAAAATGCTTTTGGTTTCTGAATATTGACTTTATATCCAATTATTTTGCTAAATTTGCTTATTAGGTTGAGTAGGTTTTTGGTTGAGTCTATGGGGTTTTGTCTGTACACTATCATATCATCTGCAAATAATGACAGTTTGACTTCCTCCTTTCCAATTTGGATACCTTTGATTCCTTTTTCTTGTCTGGCAGCAATGGCAAGAACTTCCAAAACAATGTTGATCAGAAATGGAGAAAGTGGACAGCTTTGTCTTGTTCCTGATCTTAGGGGGAAAGCTTTTAGTTTTTGCCCATTGAGTATGATGTTGGCTTTAGGTTTCTCATATATGGCCTTTATTAGGTTGAGGTATGCTCCCTCTATTACCATTTTGCTGAGCATTTTAATCATTTGGCTGATATGCTTTATCAAATGCTTTTTCAGCACCTATTGATATGATCATATAGTTTTTGTCTTTCATTTTGTTGATATGATGTATTACATTTACTGATTTGCAAATGTTGTACCATACTTACATCCCTGAGATGAAATCCACTTGGTCATAGTGTATGATCTTTGTAATGTATTGCTGGAACTGGTTGGCCAATATTTTGTTGAGAATCTTAGAGTATATGTTCATCAGACATATTGGCCTACAGTTTTCTTTCTTGGTTGTGTCTTGACCTGGTTTTGGGATTAGAATAATATTGGCATCATAAAAAGAGTTTGGGAGTCTTCTCTCTTCTTGGATTTTTTGGAATAGTTTGAGGAGGATAGGAGTTAGTTCTTCCCTAAATGTTTGGTAAAACTCACCTGTGTAGCCATCTGGACCAGGGCTCTTGTGCGCTGAGAGATTTTTTATTATTTCTTCAATTTCACTAGTTGTTATTGTTCTATTCAGGCTTTCTGCTTCTTCTTGATTCTGTTTTGGTATATTATACATTTCCAGAAATGTGTCCATTTCACTGAGGTTGTCATAGTTTTTGTTATATCATTGTTTGCAATAATTTCTTATAATCCTTTGTATTTCTAACGTATCAGTTGTGATTTCTCCTCTGTCATTTCTGATTCTGTTTATTTGGGTCCTCTCTCTTTCTTGATAAGCTTGTCAATTTTGTTTATTTTTCCAAAGAAAGAGCTCCTGGAATTATTGATTCTTCAAATTGTAGTTTTAGTCTCTAAGTTATTTACTTCTGCTCTGATCTTGATGATTTCCTTCCTTCTACTTGCTATGGGCTTTGTTTGTTGTTGCTCCTCTAATTCTTGCAGCTTTATGGTTAGGTTGTTTGTAGAAGCTTCTTCTATCCTAATACTGTATTTAGGCCTAATACAGGCCTAAAGGTAAGCCTGTATTGCTATGACTTTCCCTCTGAGGACTGCCTTTGCTGTGTCCCATAGGTTTTGGGCTGTTGTGTATTCATTGTCATTTGTTTCCAGAAATGTTTTTATTTCATCTTTGATCTCATTGTGTACCCATCCCTTTCTTAAAAGCATGTTATTCAATCTCCATGAGTTAGAGTGTTTATGTCTTTTCCCCTTGAGGTTGGTTTCTAGTTTAAAGCCACTATGATTGGAGAATAAGCTTGGTATAATTTCAATTATTTTGTATTTGTGGAGGTTTGTCTGGTGACCTACCACGTGGTCTACCTTTGAAAATGTTCAGCGTGTATTTGAAAGCAATCTGTATTTTGCTTCTTTGGCATGAAAGGTTCTATATATATCAATTATATACATTTCCTCTAGAGTGTTGTTCAATGCCACAATATCTGTGGTGTTTCATTTTGCTTGTAAAATCTATCCATTGTTGATAATGGGGTATTAAAATCCCCTACTATTAGTGTGTTGCTGTCAATATCCTTCTTGAAGTCCTCCAATATTTTCCTTATATATCTTGGAGCTCCTATGTTGGGTGCATATATGTTTACCAGTTAAATCTTGATGGGTTGTTCCCTGATGTATTATGAAATGTCCTTCATTGTCTCTTTTTATGGCCTTCATCATAAAATATAATTTGTCTGAAATAAATATAGCTATACTGGCCTTTTTTTCATGTCCATTTGCTTGATATCTATTTTTTCATCCCTTAGCTTTCAATCTGTGTGGACCTATTGTTCTGAGGTGAGTCTCTTGAAGACAGCATATATGTGGGTTGTGTTTTCTTATCCATTTTTCTACCCTATGTCTTTTGATTAGTGCATTTAACCCATTTTTGTTTAAGGTTACTATTGATAGATACGTATTCATTGACATTTTCCCCTTTCGTAGCTGTATTTTTTCTGTATCTCTTTGTTTCTTCATCTTTTTAAAGCAGTCCCTTTAGCATTTCTTGCAATTTGGATTGGTAGAGGATGTATTCTTTTAGTCTTCCTTTGTCTGTGAAACTCCTTATTTCTCCTATTTTGAATGAGAGTCTTGCTGGGTCATGTAATCTTTGTTTTCCATTACTTGAAATATTTTTTTGCCATTCCTTACTGGCTTGTATTATTTCTGTTGAGTATCACTTGATAACCTTATCGGAGCTCCCATATATGTTATTTGCTGTTTCTCTCTTGCTGCTTTTAGGATTCTCTCCTTGTCATTAAAATTTGCCATTTTAAATATGATGTCTCTTGGAGTAGGTCTGTTTGGATTAATCCTCAATTGGACCCTATGTGTTTCCTGAACTTCAGTAATGTTTTCACTCCTCATGTTAGGGAAGTTTTCTCTCATTACTTTTTTGAACAGGTTTTCCACTCCTTGTTTCTCTTCTCCTTCTGCAGCTCTCTTAAAACCTCTTCATGTTGGTCAGTCTTTTTTTATTCTGTTACACTACTGATTCTTTTTGGAGTTTTCCATCTTAAATAGCAGATTGTTTTGTTGTTGTTGTTGTTTTTTGGCTGTGCATAGGTCTTACTTTTTTCAATATCCTCTGTTTTATCTCTACATGTGTTTTACAAGTTGAAGCCTTCAGAAATAATGGTACTTGCAGTGTTCAGCTGGTTCCCAAAGTAGAAATCATCATATATTCTATGTTGAGGTGAAAAATAAAAATTCCTAGGATTTAAATAATTTTTTAGAATAGTATTTTAGCTATTTTTTGAACTTGTTGACTTCCTATGTGGTCCTAAACTAACCCCTGAACTATTTAAGAGTCTGTTGAGGTAGAGATTAGGTCTGTTCACATTTCAATAATAAAGTTTACTATAGCATTAATTTCTTTTTCCAAGCATCCCCAGTTTGGGGGCCTTCATAACTGGAAATGTATATTTCCATGACTTAGTTGTAAGGAATGTCATCTAATTTACATGCTAATATGAGAATATATATTGTGTATATATGTACATGAATCATATAGTTTAGTAGTTTGAAACTTATATCCAAATTGGCCTTCATTCTCAGCATCTTTTCTAACCTAAAGATCAACTGATTTCACAACACACCAATGACCAGTTGGTTGCTATTTAAAACATAAATTGCTAACAAAATCTATATATTACACACCCACAAATAAGCACATATTTTGTAACAGTGAGTAACAAAGATAGCATATATTCTATGTAGTATACATCCACATTTTCTTAGTTTTTTCTTCTTCCTTAACTGCATTTGATTGTTCTGAGTTATTACAAGTAACATGATTTTTCCATATTGTGAAATAATTCCAATCTAAGAAAACTTAGCGCCCTGGCTAGTAGCACAGGTGCCCTGGCTGGTAGCACAGTGGATAAGGTGCCAGTCTGTGAACCCAAAGGTCATTGGTTTGATTCCCCAGTCAGGGCACATAATCAGGTTGCAAGCCAAGTCTCCAGCCAGATCCATGGCTGGAGGCAGGTGAAAGGCAACCATACATTGATGTTTCTCTGTTTCTTTCCCTCTCTGCCTCTCTCCCTTCCTCTCTTTCTGGAAATAATAAATAAAATCTTAAAAAAAAAAAGAAAAAAGGAAAGAAAGAAAACTTAACCTGCAGTAACACAGTTACAAGTTATATACAAAATTATACCTTTTTTAGTAAAATTTATTTATAACAAGATCAGTTTAAAGCATTTATAATTTATAGTAGGTTCTTATTCATTCAGCTACCCTAAGTCTTTTGATTGGTGCATTTAATCCACTTACCTTTAAATTTATTACTGATAGGTACTTATTTGTTATCTATTTTTTCCCTTTGTACCTGGGTTCTTGTGTGTCTCTGTTTCTTCATCTTCTCAAAACAGACCCTTTAGTATCTCTTGCAATGCTGGTTTGGTGGAGATGTATGCATTTAGCCTTCTTTTGTCTGGGAAAATCCTTCTTTAACCTTCCATTTTGAACGAGAGCTTTGCTGGGTAGAGTATTCTTCGTTGCAGGCCTTTGTTTTTCGTTGCTTGAAATATTTTTTTGCCATTCTCTTCTGGCTTGTGTTTCTGTTGAGAAATCAACTGATAACCTTATTAGAGCCCCTTGTATGTTATTAACTATTTCTCTCTTGCTGCTTTTAGTATTTTCTCCTTCTCTTTCAAATTTGCCATTTTAATGATGATGTGTCTTGGAGTGAGCCTGTTTGGGTTCATCTTCATTGGGACCCTCTGTGCTTCCTGAGCTCACATGACTTTCTTTCTCCTCAATTTAGGAACATTTCCTGTCATTATTTTTTCAAAAAGGTTTTCCATTCCTTGTTTCTCTTCTCCTATGATATGCCTATGATATGGATGTCATTATGTTGCATGTTGTCCTTCAGCTCTCTTCAAAACTTTTCATTCTTTTTCGGTCTTTTTTCATTTTGTTGCACTGCCTGGGATTTTTTTTTTTTTTTTTTTTTTTTTCCTACATTGACCTCCAGCTCAATGATCTGATCCTCTGCTTTCTCTAGCCTGATTTTGATTCCTTCTACTGTGTTCTTCAATTCAGAAATGGTATTCTTCATTTCCTCCTGGCTCTTATTGTTGGTTTCTATGTTCTTTTTAATGCTGGTGAAGATCTCAGTAAGTTCCTTGTAGTTTCCCTGGAGTTCTTTGTAGTTCCCCTGGAGTTTGTAGTTTTCTTTGAACTCACTGAGCTCATTGAGCTTCTTTATCATCATTATTTTGAATGCCATATCTGATAGTGTGCTTGCCTCTATTTCATTTTGCACACTTCCTGGGGATTCCTCCTTTTCATTTTCTGAGGGTTTATTTCTTTGTCTCCCCATTTTAGGTAACTCTTCTTTGTTTCTGCTTCTTGGATTACTCTACTTTGACTTACTGTCTTAGTGGTATGACCTTCTGTGGTATAGTGGTGCACTTTTTTTAACTCTTGTCTTTGTGCTTGGTCACATCAACTGGTGTCCCAGTATGTGCCTAGTCAGCCAGTTGGAGACTACCAGAGATCCACTGTCATTGCCTGTCTTTTTTAGTTGTTAATCCAATCAGTATGTGATCAGTGGTCAGTTTTAGGCATCTCTGGACTGGGGCAGAAGAATTCAGTTGTTAATACAATGTACCTGTGATCTGAGGTCATGCTTAGGCACTGATGGCAGGGTAGGGTTAATTCCTATGGGTGGAGCTGTGGTTTCCCCTCAGGGTACTGTCCTTTGGAGAAGAGTAGACTCACAGGCTGCTCCCTCAACTCTCCCCCTAAAGTACTGACCCAAACTCCCCAAGCATCTCTAGTCCACTCTGCCATTTCTCTGCTGGACCCCAGGGTAGGTGGGTATCACTGTATTTTCACAAGTGGTCTCTAAGAACTCGGTCTCTCTGCCTAGCCAGCTAAACCTGGTGGCTCTTTTGCTTTTCACATCTGGGTACTGTTTAACTCTCAGCTTTGTTGCTGTAGGCTGGGAAGACTAGTTGGGGGTTTAGATTCCACCCTTCTCAGGTAGAACCCCCAGCTGCTGAGATGTTTCTCTGTCCCTTCAGCTGATGCCAATGGGAGCCCTGCCAGCCCTCTCGCATCTCCATACTTCCTACCAGTCATGTTGTGATAAATCAGCCTCTTCTGTTCTGTCTGTGGTAATGTCTTCTCTCCAGTTGGTGCTCTGTTGGTCATTCTGGATGATTTCTCCCCCATTAAGTTGTAATTCCAGTTTGGTGTTGGGAGGAGATTGGTGTAGCTCCACTTACTTCTCTGCTGTCTTGTTTCTCTAGTGTTGTTTTGAAATGAGCCAATCGTAATAAGGATATAGATATAATATGACTAATATAAGAAGAGAACATTAATTAAGTTGACTAAAATATAGGTAATTTTGAAAGGTGCAAAGGTGGTGTTGAGAAGTGGTAGGGGAATGTTAGATAAAAAGCAAATTTTACTTCTTACATAGAAATGGGGAGAAGGACAGTCAGAATGCCACAAGTGGGAGTGAATAGTATTAAGCCTTTTCAGATGTTATATATATTTATATTTGCATATATATATATAGATAGATAGATAGATAGATAGATAGATATAGATATAGATATAGATATAGATATAGATATAGATATGTGTGAGGGAACAAACATTCATATGTGAAAGAACTACCATAAGGAAGTTGACTTAGAAAAAATAGTGAAAAAGGAAAAAGAAAAAAATGAACAAAAAGGAAAAAAGAAGGAAAAGAAAAAAGAAAGACAAAAAAATGTAAAGATAAAAAGGGAGAATTATAAAAAAGTTAATCCAGTTGTGAATAAGTTTTACCACAGCATTATCAATAATGTATGAGCTATAATTTCTATAGGTGAGATGGAAATGCAAGGTAAAAAAGAGAAAAAGAGAGATTAAGAGGTGTTTAGAGGAAGAGGATTTGGTTTATAACTACATTTTATAATTACATTTTATAGCTAAGTTTGTAAAGATGTTGTACCTACCTCTTTGCCCACCCTCAATGAGCACTGATTGGTCAAAGTGGAGCAAGGACTAGTGTGCTTTACTTTTAGCAGAAAAAAATAATGTGTAGCACCTAGCAGTGCACCCACAAAAAAAGGTTTTAAGAGCCTGGAGAGGGGAGGAGTACTTAGATTGAGGATTGGGAATAGGTTGTAGCAGGAGTGAACACAGAATTTAAAACAAGAGTAGGAAGAGGTTCTTGGGTAGTTAAGTGAATTGAGAGAAGGGAGGGATAAAAATATGTAATTTGGGATACACTATGACATAAACACTATTCACTTAAAACACACTAATTGTGAGGGCTAGAAGTGACTTTTGGAAAGGATATGTAAGGGGTTAATAATTTATGTAGCTTTTGGTGTAATTCAGGTGCTTGAGGTTAGCAGAGCTCCATTTCCTGAGTCTGCCTCTTTTCCTTGATCAAGTCTTTGCAGTCTACAGTCAGGCTTCAGGGCCTTGGAGTGGCAGAACCTATGGCTGTCACAGTCAGGGCTGGTTCTGAGTGTTACGCCTCCCAATAGGCTGAGCCTCCAGTAGCCTAGCTGGGTTTCTGCACTGCCAGCATTTTGGGGACCTCCCATTGTGCATTGGTTCAGTGGGGAGCACTGCAGGGAACTGTTTATGCAGGTGATGGCTATCCCTCCCCCTCTGGCTCCTTGAGGAGGTTTCCATGGTCTGTGATGGGCACTAATGGCTGCACCAGCTGCAAGCTCCCAATTTGTGCAGTTTCCTCACTGTGGTTTCCATGGGAGTCTGTTCAATGCTGTGTGGGATTGGGCCTTCTTTCCTGTTGGGGCTCCGAACTGCCCTCTCTCTGGGTGGCACTGCAGCACAGTTTTCTGCTTTCCTGCTGTTGGGGCTCGTGCGCTCACCCATTCCCACTTGCTAGTGATTTCTTCTCCACCTCTGGCCCTGGTAGCCAAGCTTCCTCTCTTTCAGCATCCAGAGGGCAGCTCTCACACAGTCCTTCCCCTGGGGGAGTTCAAGTTCTCAATCCTCTTGAGTTGTGTTCAGTCACACTTCTCTGCTCAAATTCCTAAGTCACCAGGGAGTCTGAAGCTGTCTTCAGTCACATATGCCTCTCTGGGCAGAGCCACCACTGCCCATAGCTGGCCTCAGCCTGCTGTCCTGGTTAGTTCTGGAACTGTCTTACCCACTCTTCTGAAGATCTCTGAAGCACCCCTGAATACAGATACTTAATGCTCCAATTTTTGGGGACTTGCAGCTGTCTTGTGCTTCCTACCCTATCCTTTAGCTGCTCTGATGCTTGAGAATACCATCAGTGCTGTCCTCTACTCTCTCACCACCTTCCCCCCTCCTTTCATTATTTTTTTCACATAAATTTTCAATTTCTTACTTCTTCTGTTCACTTCTGGCATGTGTATGATTCAGATATTAGCATATTTAAAGTTGTTCCAGAGCTTCCTAAGCCTCTCTCTCTCTTTTTTTTTTTCTTTCAGTTCTTGTTTTTTCACTCCCTACTGATTGACTGTTTATTTCTTCCTTATGTTCAAAATTATTTATTTGAACCCTGGCTTTTTTTTTCACCATTGGTTTTGTGTAAATTTTCTCTCATTTCACTTAGCATAGCCTTCTCTTCTTCCCTTATACATTTGCTGTACTCAAGCATACCTGTCAAGTTTGTGAGCATCTTTATCACCAGTGTTTTGAAATGTGCACTTGTTAGATTGTCCATCTCCTCATCTGTTATATTGGCTAGGTCCTTGTTGATTAGTTATCCCACTGCAACCTTGATCTGTTCCCTCTTTTGGGCCATAATTTTGTGTCTCCTCAACTTGACTGGTTACTGTGTCTGCATCTGTGCTTAGGTAGAGCTTTCACACCTGTTACATTGTAAGAGGAGGAGCCTTAAGTATTCATCAGTATGAGGCATCCCTGTCACCACACTGTGGCACTGTATATGGGAAAGGGTTATGAGAGGGTACAGTGTGGTTTGCTCAGCATTCACCATTGTTCCAGGCACTTAACCCACTTCCCATATGGGATTGGCACCTCTAGCTGTTGCATGGCTGTGGTTCCCAGAGGAGGTAGGCCTGTGAATGCTCTAGAACTGTGCATAGCCCTCTAAACAAGCAGGCTTTGCTGAGAGACCATCAGTTTCTTCCTTCACTTTAATCCCCACTGGTTTTCATAGTCAGAAGCAATGAAACTTTGTTTTCCCCAGCGCTGGAACTCTAAGCTGTGCAGTCTGGTGAGATGCTGGGAGCACTCCCTCACTGTCCCTTCCTACTTTTTTTTTTTAATGTTCGTGACTTCACTTTCCACCAGTTGGCCACAGCTATTGTTGCCACTGCTGCCACTGCTTTTGCATTGAAGCCCCCAAATCATATCTTCTGCACCCTGGCTCTTCCCCTCTTACCTGTCTGAATGAGTATTTCTCCTTTATATCTTTGTTTTTTGGACTTCCATACAGCTCAGTTTTCTGGAATTTCTGGTTGTCTCCAGCTTTGAGGTAGTTGTATTTCTTCTTAGCTGTGGAGGGAGATGCAGCATGTCTGCTTATGCCTCCCTCTTGGTTAGAAGTTTCTAATTTGCATGTTTTTGATGGCTAGTGATGTTGAGCATTTTTCATATATCTATGGATCATCAGTGTGTCCTTAGAGATGTGTCTATTCAGGTCCTTTCACATTTTTTTAGTTGGATTACTTTTCTTCCTGGTGTTGAGTCACAGAGTTATTTTTAAATTTGGGAGATCAAACCCTTGTCTGATATATCACTGGCAAATTATGTTCTTCCATATAGTCGATTCCCTTTTCATTCTGATGGTAATTTTTTAGCCATACAGAAGCTTTTTACTTTGATGTAGTCCCACTTGTTTATTTTTTCCTTTATTTCCCTTGCCCTTGGAGATATATTGGCAAATATATTACTACATGGGATATTTGAAATTTCACTGCCTATGATTTACTGTAGGACCCTCATGCTGTCATGATTTATATTTAAATCTTTACTTTCAAGATTATTTTGCTTATTCTAGGTCACTTCAATTTCATATGAATTCTGATTGGGGTTGCATTGACTCTGTAGATTAATTTGGGAGTATTGCCACCTTAAAGTATACCTTTCAATATATGAATATGAGATATTTTATCACTTATCTAGGTATTTAAAATTTTTTCAACATATTACACCAGAATTGTTATACACCAACATTACATTGTTTTAATTACTACTTTATATAGGTTAACGTCTTTCAAAGAAATAAAAAAATAAGAAAATATTTACATCTAGTCTTTGTTATATTAACTTTCTTACTTATCATTATTTGATCTTTGGATTTTTTTCTGTCAACTTATTTATTTTTAAAGATTTTATTTTTATTATTTTTAGAGAGGGGAAGGGAGAGAAGCAGATAGGGAGAGAGACATCACCTGCCTTCAGCTATGGATCTGGCTGGAGACCTGGCTTGCAACCTTGTTATGTGCCCTGGCTGGGGAATTGAACCAGCAACATTTGGATTCATAGGCCAGTGCCTTATCCACTAGCCAGGGTTTGTTTCTTTCAATTTAAATAACCGTCCAATGTGATTTTCTTTGCCCAGTACAGCTTTGCTCCTGCATACCTCCTCTATACTCTTATATACAAACATAAGCTTTAAAATATATTATATTCACTTTTTATATAGATTTAAAAAAAATTAGTTGAGAGAAGAAAAGAGAATACATGCATTTATGCTGTCTATAATCACACAGTAACCTTCCTCAGTGCTCTTTATTTTTTAATATCTTTACCTTTTGGAATCACTTGCCTTCAGTCTGAAGAACTTTATTTATTATATTTTTTGTAAGGCAAGTCTGCTAGTTACAAATTTCTTCAGTTGTGTTTAGATTCATATTTGAAATATACATTTGCTGCAATAGGGTTGTTGGCTGACAATTTCTTTTGAGTGTCGTAAATACTTTATACCAGTATTCTGGTCCTCATTGTCTATTATGAGAACTCTGCTATTTAGATCAATTGGGCTCCCTTGTTAGTTATGAGAAACATTGTGTTCATAATATTTTTTTGCCTTTGTTTTTTTAACATATTTACTATAATGTTGATGGCTATAAAACTCTTTTCTTTATCCTATTTGGAGTTTACTAAGATCCCATACATGTACATTTATGTTTTTAAATAAATTTTGGGACTTTTCAACCATATATCTTTGAATATATGAGTGAAAATAAGTAGGAGAGTTGTAACACAATAAATAATACATTAGTTTAAGTAATATTATAAGAATAAATTGTGTTGGAGAGCCAGCAAGATGATGGAAGAGTAGTAAGTAGAGCTACACCAATCTCCTACCAGATCGCATCTGGAATTACTTTTTTGGAGAAAAAGTCAGTTGGAATTACCAACAGAGCACCAGCTGGAAAGAAGTCCTATAACCACGGACAGAACAGAAAAGGTCTCTTCATCACAACATGGCTGGTAGGAATTGCAGAAACACAAGAGGGCTGGATGGGCTTCCACTAGAGGCAGAAGCCAAAAGGATAGAGCTGGGGGCTACACCTGAGAAGGGTGGGTCTGGTTCCTGCACTGAGCTTCCCAGCTACAACAACACTGCGAGAGCAGAGCAGCGTCCAGCTGAGAAGGGTGGAAAACCATGGAGTTTGCTGACCAGGGAAAGAGCTGGAGCCAGAGAACTACTAGGGTTACCACAATGAAAATACATTGGCATCCACCTATCCTGGGCTCCAGCAGAGGGAAGGCAAAGAGGACTGGAGACAATTGGGAAGAGTTTGCAGTGGTGGCTTGGAGAAGTGGGGAAGCAGCTGTAGGGATCCCAGTGTTGACTCATTGCCCAGAACTCCCCCAGACTGCACTGCGCCCAGGGGCTTCCATGGGAGGGTCCTCATAGCCCCACCCACTAGAAGCAACCCACCCAGTGGGCACCTGATCACAATTCTCTGATTTACATTAAAATAAATCTCTCCCTCCCTGCCATGTCTGAGCACAGATAACTCAAGAGGTATCTCTTTCCCAGCAGTGCCTGGGCCTGGCTGCTGAGTACAAACTCTGACTTACAGCTGGGTCAGGCAGTCAGCCCCACACAGTGGTGTGCAAGCCTGGTGGCTGATCAGGCATTCATTGGTTCACAACTGAGCTGGTTTGTCTTGCCCACTGGCCTCAGGCCTGGTGGTTTATCACAAACTCATTGGAATACAACTAATCTTTCAGTCCATCCCAGTGGCTTGTTAGCCTGGGAGCTGATCACAGATTCATTGAATTACAATAAAATCTTAGAGTCAAGCCCAGGACCACCTGAGCCTAGCGGCTAATCACAGATTCATTGATTTACAACTGAATCTGCCCCACAAGGCTACACCTGAGCTGGTTGTTGATCCACTAGATTACAGTTGAAACTCTCTCTCTACCCAAGCAGGGCCAAATTTTGGTAGCTGATTTACTGATTTAAAACTTAATCGGTCTGTCAGCCCAAGCTGCATTTGAGTCTGGTGGTGGATCATAGATGGATAAGATTACAATTGAGTCAGTCCTTCAAACCTAGCAGTTCCATAAAATGGCAGCTGATCACAGTCTGATTGGATTACAGTGAAACCTAAAATTGGAGAGAAAAAGAAACAGTCCATCATAAAAAGGAAAGTAGGAATCTCCAGAAAGATCACTAAATAAAACAGAGGCAAGCAAACTATCAGATATGGAATTCAAAATAATGATGATAGAAAAACTCAATGAACTCAGCTAGCTCAAGGTAAACTACAAACAACTTCATAGGAACTACAAACATCTCCATGGAAGTTACAAGGAACTAACTGAGAACAACACCAGCATTAAATGTCAGGAGGAAATGAGGAATACAATTTCTGAATTGAAGACTACAGTAGAAGGAACCAAAAGTAGGCTAGAGGAAGCAGAGGATCAGATCAGCAAGCTGGAAAACAACCAAGAAAAATATTTCAAGACAGTACAAGAGAATGAAAAAAAGGCTGAACAAGAATGAAGAGGTTTTAAGAGAGCTGCAGGACAACATGAAACAGAATAATATCCATATCATAGGGATACCAGAAGGAGAAGAGAAACAAGGAATAGAAAATCTGTTCAAAAAGTAATGATAGAAAACTTCCCTAACAAGATGAGTGAAAATGTTACTCAAGGTCAGGAAGCACAGAGGGTCCCAATGAAGATTAATCCAAACAGACCCACTCCAACATACATTATAAATAAAGTGGCAAATATCAAAGATAAAGAGAGAATCCCAAAAGCATCAAAAGAGAAACAGCAAATAACATATAAGGGGGATCACATAAGGTTATCAAAAGATTACTCAACAGAAACAATACAAGCCAGAAGGGAACGGCAAAAAGTATTCCAAGTAATGGGAAACAGAGCCTGGCAATGAACACTACTCCACCCAACAAGTCTCTCATTCAAAATGGAAGGAGAAATAAGGAGTTTCACAGACAAAAGAAGACTAAAAGAATACATCTCTACCAAACCAGCATTCCAAGAAATGCTAGGGAATGAAGATACAGAGACAGGGAGTGACACAGGTACAAAGTGGGAAAATGACAATGAATAAGTATCAATCAATAATAACCTTAAATGTAAACAGATTAAATGCAACAATAAAAAGACATAGGGTAACTGAGTGGATAAGAAAACATTACCCACATATATACTGTCTTCAAGACACCCACCTCAGAACAAAAGATCAACACAGATTGAAAGTGAAGGGGTGGAAAAATAGATATCAAGCAAATGGACATGAAAAAAAGGCTGGAGCAGCAATAATTATTTCAGACAAAATAGATGAAGACCAAAAGAGACAAGGAAGGACATTTCATAATACTTAAGGGAACAATCCATCTATAAGATATAACTCTGGTAAGCATGTATGCATCCAACATAGGAGCTCCCAAATATATAAGGAATATCATGGAGGACTTCAAGAAAGATATGGAAAGCAACACACTAAAAATAGGAAATTTTAATACCCCATTATCAACAATGGTCAGATCTTCCAAACAAAATAACACCAAGGATATTGTGGCATTGAACAACACTCTAGAGGAAATTATATATATATATAATATATATATAAGTAAATTATATATATATATAATATATATATAACTTTTCACAACAAAAAACCAAAATACACATTCTTTGCAAATGCACATGGAACATTCTGTAAGATAGGCCACACTGTAGGTCACAAGATAAGCCTCCATAACGTAGGAAAATTGCACTCATACCAAGCATATTCTCTGATAAGAATGAATTAAAACTATAAACCAACCTCAAGGGAAAAAAAATCCCAAAAAATTGTAACTCATAGAGACAGAATAACATGATTTTAAGAAAGGAATGGGTACACAATGAGATCAAAGATGAAATCAACAAGTTTCTGAAAACAAATGTCAGTGAATACACAGCAGCCCAAAACCTATGGCACACAGCAAATGCAGTCAGCAGAGGGAAAGTCATAGCAATACAACCCTACCTAAAAAGGATAGAAGAAGCTTATACAAACAACCTAACTATAAAGCTGCAAGAACTACAGTAGCAACAACAAAGATCAGAGCAAGTAGAAGAAAGGAAATCATGAAGATCAGAGCAAAATTAAATAATTTAGAGACTCAAACTACAATTCAAAAAATTAATAAGTCCTAGAGCTGGTTCTTTGAAAAAATAAACAAAATTCACAAGCCTTTATCCAGACTCATCAAGAAAAAGATAGGACCCAGATAAACAGAATAAGAAATGACAGAGAAGAAATCACAACTGATATTTCAGAAATACAGAGGATTATAAGAAATTACTACAAACAACGATATGACAAGAAATATGGCAACCTGGGTGAAATGGACACATTTCTGGAAATACATAATCTACTAAAACTGAACCCAAAAGAAGCAGAAACCCTGAATAGAGCGATAACTACTAGTGAAATTGGAGAAGTAATAAAAAATATCCTAAAGCACAAGAGCCCTGAACCAGATGGCTACACAGGTGAATTCTACCAAACATTGAAAGAAGAACTAATTCCTATTCTTCTCAACCTATTCCAAAAATACAAGAAGAGGGAAGACTCCCAAACTCCTTCTATGAGCTCAATATTATTCTAATCCCAAAAACAGGTCAAGACACAACAAAGAAAGAAAACTATAGGCCAATATCTCTGATGAACATATATTCTAAGATTCTCAACAAAATATTGGCCAACCAGATCCAGCAATATATTACAGAGATCATACACCATGATCAAGTGGATTTCATCTCAGGGTTGCAAGGATGGTACAACATTTGCAAATCAGTAAATGTAATACATCATATCAACAAAATGAAACACAAAAAACATATGATCAGATCAATTGATGCTGAAAAAGCATTTGATAAAGTACAGCAACCATTTATGATAAAAACCCTCAGCAAAATGTGAATAGAGGGAACATACCTCAACATCATAAAGGACATATATGAGAAATCTGAAGCCAATGTCATACTCAATGGGCTAAAAATTAAAGCTTTCTCCCTAAGATCAGGAACAAGACAAGGCTGCCCACTTTTTCCACTTTTGTTCAACATCATTTTGGAAGCTGTAGCCATAGCTATCAGAGAAGAAAAAGAAATCAAAGGTATCCAAATTGGAAAGGAGGAAATCAGACTGTCATCTATTGCAGATGATGGATAGTGTACATACAAATCCCGATAGACTCCACAAAAAAACTTACTTGACCTAATAAGCAAATATAGCAAAATAGCTTGTTATAAAGTAAATATTCAGAAACCAAAAGCAATTTTGTACACCAATAATGAAAAATCAGAAATAGAAGATAGAAAACAAATTCTATTTACCATAGCAACAAGAAAAACAAAGTACTTAGGAATCAACTTAACCAAGGAGGCAAAAGACCTGTACTCAGAAAACTACAGAACACTAAGGAAAGAAATGAAGGAAGATACAAATAAATGGAAGCATATACCATGCTCATGAATGGGAGGAATTAACATTATTAAAATATCCATACTGAGGGAGGAAAAGATGGCGACAGAGTAGCGAGCAGTGCTGATGGTGTTCTCGAGTCCATAAGCAGCTAGAGGACAAGATAGGGAGCGTGAGACATCTTCAGGACCCTAAGAATTGGAGTGGTCAGCATCTGGACACAGGGGAACACAGCCCAGAGGCAGAGGAGACCAGCAGAACACCAGGACGGTAGGTGAGGCGTTCGCAACTGACCTGCTGGTGGGGCAAGGTCGGCTCTGGGCAGTGGTGGCTCTGCCCAGAGGGGCGCGATTGACTGAGGCCAGCTCAGGGCTCCCAGGTAACTAGAAGTCTCAACAGTGAAGTGCGGGCAGTGAGGGAAAATGCCTTAGGGAACATGGAATTGAACTCTTGCAGGAGAGGGACTGTGTGAGAGACTTGTTCCAGCAACAGGGAGAGGAGGCACCTAGCTGGGCTAGAGGCGGAGGAGAAGAGTCCTGCAGGAAGCTGGAGTGGGGGAGCAGGGAATTGTACTAGCCGGGGCAGTAAGAGGGCCGAAAAAGGTGCTGCTGGGCCACCGGGGAAACAGCAGCTAGAAGCCCCTGCAAGGGGGGAGACCCAGCCCTACACAACCACACAGGCCCCCAGGCTCCGCAGAAATTCCAAAAGGCCAGTCGGGAACTAGTAGCAGGGACACATGACCCGCCATTGCCTGAGACAAAGGCTGCACCACCCACGCCTGGGAGGGGCTCATCACAGAGGCTGCTTAAAGGACTCCTCCAAGAGCTGGTTGACTTGGAGGATTGGTGCCCCCCCTGGGGGGGCGGGACAGTGTAGGAGGACCCTGGGCAGTGTTGACTGACAGCGCAGCCTCCTCTGGGAGCGGCGGGGTTGGGGCCATCATCACAGTGACCAGAGAAGTTGTGGGCTGCCCTGCAGGGGTGCTGGGTGCTCATCACAGGCAGGAACCTCTCCCAGGAGTGGGAGGGGGCACCCTGCAGGATCCAAAATACCCGCTGCCCTAAAACCCAGCCAAGCTGCCGAAGGCCCAGCCTACCTGGGGGTGGATACTCAGAATCAGCCCTGACTGTGACAATCAGAGGCCCTGCCACGCGCCAAGACCAGCTAGAATATAGACTGTAGACTGTGAAGCCTGACCAAGAAAAAGAGGCAGCATCAGGAAAGGGATTGCTGCTAATCTCAAGCACCTGAGTTATACTGAGAGCAATATGAACTATTAATCCCCAACATATTCTTTGCAAAAGTTACTTCTCACATATTCATAATCCTCCCCATACCTCAATTCACCTAAATACCTAAGACCCTCCACCTACCTTCGATTTAAAGTCTACTCACTATGTGGCTATAACGCATTCCCAGTCCTCAATCTAAGTATTCCTCCCTTCCCCAGCCACCTAAACCCTTTCTTTATTCTTTTCTACCTTCCTCTTTCTTTCTTTCTTTCTTTCTTGTTTATTTTCTTTTTTCTTTTCCTTTTCTTCCTGGTAAAGCCCACAGGTTCTGGCTCCACCTGGACCAATCAGAAATCATAAAGGGTGAAGACACATAAACCCTTTCTTTATTAATATTGATTTCTCTTTGTCTTGTGACTTTCTAACCCCCTTTTTCTTTTCCTTTTTTTCCCCTTTTCTTCCTGATAAAGCCCACAAGTTCTGGCTCCACCTGGACCAATCAGAAATCATAAAGGGGGAAAAGACACCAAAACCCTTTCTTTATTAATATTGATTTCTCTTTGTCTTGTGACTTTCTCCCATTTTTTTTTTTCTTCTTTTTTTTCTCCGCTAAAAGCCCTCAGGTCCAGGCTCCATCTGGACCAGTCAGGGATTATTAAGGGTGAACAGCCATCTAAACCCTTTCTTCTTATTATTGTTATCATTTTTATTTCTTTTTTCCTTTTGTATTTTTTTTTTTTGTTTGATTGTTTGGTTTGCTTTGGTTTGGTTTTTTGTTTTTGGTCCTTTGTTTGTTTGTTTGTTTTAGTTTTTGTTTCTGCTAAAAGCCCATAGGCCCAGAATACAACCAGACAGCCCAAATAAAGGACACACCAAGAACAGCAAGTGGAGAAAATATGGGAGATGGCAACATTGACCTCCACAAAACTCCTATCACAGAAGGGTGCTCAACTAAGGCAAGGAAGCAAAGCAGGTTAACCCAAGGAAAGAACAAAAATAAATAAATAAATAAATAAAATGCAAGCAAGAACAGACACCCAAATGGGGAAAAAAAGAATCAGTCCATCACCAAAAGGAAAGGAAGAATCCCCAGAAAGAACACAAAATGAAACAGAGGCACCTGGAATGTTAGATAAGAAATTCAAAAAAATGATGATAGAGAAGCTCTGTGAGCTCTGCCACATCAAGAAAACTGTAAACAACTCCAGGAGAACTACAAAGAACTCCAGGGAAGTTACAAAGAACTCCAGGAAAGTTAAAAGGAACTTACTGAGAACTACAACAGCATGAAAAAGGACATAGAAACTATCAATAAGTTCCAGGAGGAAATGAAGAATTGAAGAATACAGTAGAAGGAATCAACAGTAGGATAGAGGAAGCAGAGGGCCGCATCAGCGAGTTGGAGGATAATGTAGACAAATACTCCAAGACAGTACAAGAAAATAAAAAAAGGCAGCATAAGACTGAAGAGGGGTTAAGAGAGGCGCAGGACAACATAAAACGTAACAACATCCGTATCATAGGGATACCAGAGGAGAAAAGAAACAAGGAATAAAAACCTGTTCAAAAAAGTCATGATAAAAAATTTCCCTAACATGATGAGTGAAAACATTAATCCAGTTCAGGACGCACAGAGGGTCCCAATGAGGATCAACCCAAACAGACCAACACCAAGGCACATTATTATTAAAACGGAAAATTTCAAAGACAAAGAGAGAATTCTAAAAGCATCAAGAGAGAAAAAGACAAATAACATACAAAGGGGCTCCAATAAGGCTATCAAATGATTATTCAACAGAAACAATTCAAGCCAGAAGGGAATGGCAAAAAGTATTTCAAGTCATGGTAAACAAAGGCCTGCAACCAAGAATACTCTACCCAGCAAGGCTCTCATTTAAGATAGAAGAAGAAATAAGGAGCTTCCCAGACAAAAAAAGACTGAAAGAATACATCTCTACCTAAGCAGCATTGCAAGAAATGCTAAAGGGTCTGCTATAAAAATAAGTAAACAAATAAAATGAAGAAACAGAGAAAGCCAAAGAGGAATACAGATACAAAAGGAGAAAATGGCAATGAATAAGTATCAATCAATAATCACCTTAAATGTAAATGGATTAAATGCACCAATCAAAAGACATTGGGTAGCCGCATGGATAAGACAACATGACCCCCACATATGCTGTCTTCAAGAGACCCACCTCAGAACAAAAGATCGAAACAGATTGAGAGTAAAGGGATGGAAAACTATATATCAAGCAAATGGACATGAAAAAAAAAGCTGGAGTAGCAATACTGATGTCAGATAAAATAGATTTTACAATGAAGGCCATAAAAAGGGACAAAGATGGACATTTCATAATCCTTAAGGGAACAATTCATCAAGAAGATATAATTCTGATAAATATATACACACCCAACATAGAGCTCCAAAATATATAAGGAAAAATTTAGAAGACTTTAAGAAAGACATAGACAGCAACACACTAATAGTAGGGGATTTTAATACCCCACTATCAATAATGGACAGATCTTCCAAACAAAAAATCCCCAGAGATGTTGTGGCATTGAACAACACTCTAGAGGAAATGGACCTAACTGATGTATACAGAGTCTTTTACCCCAAAGAAGCAAAATACACATTCTTTT
>PVIW01007327.1:18838-37497 GCA_004026585.1 Noctilio leporinus | reverse complement strand
GCATGGTATGTCACAAGACAAGCCTCCACAAATACAGGAAAATTGAAGTCCTACAGAGTATCTTCTCAGATCACAATGGCTTGAAACTAGAAACCAAATTCAAGGGAAAAACCCAAAAATTCTCTAACTCATGGAGACTGAATAACATGCATTTAAGCAATGAAGGGGTCAATGATGAGATCAAAGATGAAATCAAAAAGTTCCTGGAAACAAATGACAATGAACACACAACAGCCCAAAACCTATGGGATACAGCAAAGGCAGTTCTCAGGGGGAAATTTATAGCAATACAGGCCTTCCAAAAAAGGTTCCAAGAAGTTTATAAAAACGACCTAACCCCAAAGTTGCAAGAACTAGAGGAGCAACAACAAACAAAGCCCAGAGCAAGTAGAAGGAAGGAAATCATCAAGATCAGAGCAGAACTAAATAACTCAGAGATTCAAACCACAGTTCGAAGAATCAACAGGTCCAGGAGCTGGTTCTTTGAAAAAATAAACAAAATTGACAAGCCCTTATCCACACTCATCAAGAAAAAGAGAAAGGACCCAAATAAACAGAATCAGAACTGAAAGAGAGGAAATCACAACTGATGCTTCAGAAATACAAAAGATAAAAGAAATTACTACAAACAAATATATGACAAAAAATATGACAACCTGGATGAAATGGACACATTTCTGGAAAGGAATAATCTACCAAAACTAAACCCAGAAGAAACAGAAAGCCTGAATAGGCCAATAACAACTAGTGAAATTAAAGAAGTAATTCAAAATCTCCCAAAGCACAAAAGCCTGGATCAGATGGCTACAACAGATGAATTTTACCAAACATTTAAAGAAGAAATAAGTCCTATCCTCCTCAAACTATACCAAAAAATTCAGGAAGAGGGAAGACTCCCAAACTCTTTCTATGAGGCCAATATTATTCTAATCCCCTAACCAGGGCAAGATATAACTGAAAAAGAAAGCTACAGGCCAATACCTCTGATGAACATAGATGCTAAAATTCTCAACAAAATATTGGCCATCCAGATTCAGCACTATATTACAAAGATAGTACACCATGATCAAGTGAGCTTCATTCCAGGGATGCAAGGATGGGACAACATTCGTAAATCCATAAATGTAATATGCCACATCAACAAATTGAAAGATAAAAACCATATGATCATATCAATAGATGCTGAAAAAGCATTTGATAAAGTGCAGCAACCATTTATGATAAAAACCCTCAGCAAATTGGGAATAGAGGGAGCATACCTCAACATCATAAAGGCCATCTATGAGAAACCTGAAGCCAACATCATCCTTAATGGACAAAAACTGAAAGCTTTCCCCTAAGATCAGGAACGAGACAAGGCTGTCCACTTTCTATACTTCTATTCAACATTGTCTTGGAGGTTCTAGCTATAGCCATCAGAGAAGAAAAGGGAATCAAAAGTATCCAAATTGGAAAGGAGGAAGTCAAACTGTCATTATTTGCAGATGATATGATAGTGTACATACAAAACCCGATGGGCTCCACCAAAAATTTATTCAACATAATAAGCAAATTTAGCAAAATGGCTGGGTATAAAGTCAATATCCAGAAATCAAAAGCATTTTTGTATACCAATAATGAAACAACAGAGATAGAAGCGAAAAAATAAATCCCATTTACCATAGCAACAAGAAAAATAAAGTACCTAGGAATCAACTTAAGTAAGGAGGTAGAAGACCTGTACTCAGAAAACTACAGAACAATGAAGAAAGAAATCCAGGAAGACACAAATAAATGGAAGCATATACCATGTTCATGGATGGGAAGAATTAACATCATTAAAATGTCCATGATACCCAAAGCAATCTACCGATTCAATGCAATCCCAATTAAAATACCAATAACAGACTTCACAGAAATAGAAAAAATACTTCAAAAATTTATATGGAGCCAAAAATGCCCACGAATAGCCACCACAATCTTGACAAAGAAGAACAAGGTAGGAGGAATCACAATACTGGCCTTCAAACAATACTACAAGGCTGCTGTCAACTAAACAGCATGGTAATGGCATAAGAATAGACACATAGATCAATGGAACAGAATAGAGAGCCCAGAAATTAACCCAGGACTCTATGGTCTACTAACATTTGACAAAGGGAAAAGGAACATCCAATGGAGTAAAAACAGTCTCTTCAACAAATGGTGTTGGGAGAACTGGACAGCAACATGCAGAAGAGATAAAACTAGACCACCAACTTACACCAATAAACTCAAGATGGATAAAGGATTTAAACATAAGCAGTGCAACCATAAAGGTCCGGGAGGAAAATATAAGCAGTAAACATTTGGATATCCTATGCAAAAATATGTTTACAGATATTTCACCAAGGGCAAAGAAAATCAAAGAATGAATCAACAAATGGGACTGTATCAAACTGAAAAATTTCTGTTCAGCTAAAGAAAATATCAGCAAAATTCAAAGGGAACCAACTGTATGAGAAACATATTTGCCAATTCCTCAGACAATGGTTTGATCTCCAAAATATGTAAAGAACTAATGGGACTCAACACCAGAGAGACAGACAGCCCAATCAAAAAATGGGCAAAATACCTGAACAGACCACTCTCTGAGGAAGACATGCAAAGGATCCAGATGTATATGAAAGAATGCTCAACATCACTAGCCATAAGATAGATGCAAATTAAAACCACAATAAGATAACACCTCACACCTATCAGAATAACAATCATCAACAAATCAACAAACAACAAGTATTTGTGAGGATGTGGGTATATTGGTACCCTGGTGCTCTTTTGGTGGGAATGCAGGCTGGTCCAGCCACTATGGAAAATAGTATGGAGTTTCCTTAACAAACTTCTAAGGGAACTTCCTTTTGTTCCAGCAATTCCACTACTAGGCCTATATGGGAAGAACACTGAAACACCAATTCATAAGAACCTATGGACCCCTTTGTTCATATCAGTGCTATTTACAATAGTCAAGTTCTAAAAACAGCCTAAATGCCATTCAGTGGATGATTAGATCAAAAACTTTGGTACATTTACACAATTGAATACTACAGAGTAGAAACAAAGAAGGAACTCCTACCCTTTTCAACAACATGAATGGAACTGGAGACTATTTTGCTTAGTGAAGTAATCCAGTCAGTGAAAGACAAATACACATGATCTCACCCATTACAGGTCAATAATGAACAAAAGAAACAGCAAGCAAAACAGAACCGGATACATGAATACAATGAATAGGCTTTCAGTGGGCAAGGGGTAGGTGAGCAGGGGGAGTGGGGAGGAGGAGGCAAAGGAGGGGGACAATTTAGTTAATAAACTAGTGTGGAATATCCATGGATATGGACAACAAAGTGGGATTGACTTTGTTGGGGAGTGGGTGGATGGGGAAGGGGACAAAGTGGAGTAAAAAAGGGATGGATGTAATACAATAACAATAAAATTAAATTAAAAAAATAAATTGTGTTTTGCCTACTCACAACTATAAAGCTATTTAGCCCCTCTCTGTGTTTTTGTTTGTTTGTTTGTTTCTATTTTCTTTCTCTGGTACTACCATCAAATGAGAGTTAGTGTAATTAATAATGATCCACATTGTCCTAAGGCTTTGTACTATTTTTTACTTATTCTTCTCTCTGTCCTTAGGTGTCATTATCTCTATAAATCTACTTTTAAGTTTGCAAACTCTTTCTTCTAATACAAACATACTGTGAATTACTGTTAGTAATTTAATTTTTTTCAAGTATTACATTTTTCAGTATAACTTCAAAAGTTTAATTTGAAACTTTTAAAATAATTTCTAAATATTTATCAATATTTTCTATTTGAGGCACCATTTGTCAACAAACTATTATTATTATTATTATTATTTCAGCATTTGGCTATTGTAAATAATGCTGCTATGAACATAGGGGTACATAGGTTCTTATGAATTGGTGTTTCAGGATTCTTTAGGTATAGTCCTAGTAGTGAAATTGCTGTATCGAAAGGCAGTTCCATTTTTAGATTTTTAAGGAAACTCCATACTGTTTTCCATAGTGGCTGCACCAGCCTGCATTCCACCAACAGTGCACCAGGGTTCCCTTTGCCCTACATCCTCGTCAACACTTGTTGTTTGTTGATTTGTTGATAAATCTTTTACTTCTTTAATTATGGTTTCTATTCTTTTTATAATTTTATTATTTATACTTTTACAGATGTTACTCTTTTTGCTCTATTAGCCTACCTCTACTAATTTCCTTCCCTCTGGCTCTTACAACACTGTTGTCTGTGTCCATGAGTTGTACATATATATTCTTTGAGTAATCTCTTCAGCTTCTTTCATACAATCCCCACATACCCTCCCCTCTGACAGCTGTCAGGCATGTATCCATGCCTCTGTTTTTCTTTTATTTATCAATTTAATTTGTTCATTAAACTCCACATATAAGTGAAACCATATCATATTTGTCTTTTCCTGACTGGTTTATTTTACTTAGCATAATTTATAATGGCTACTTTGAAATCTTTGTTAGTTAGATCTATTCTCAGTTTCTGTTGCCTGCTTTTCCTCCACTGTTTCTGATTTACAGGTTATACTTACCAGTTTCTTAGCACATTTGGATCTTTTAGATGTTATATTGCAGCAATTCTTGACACTAGTTACACCCTCCCTTAGAGCTCTGTGGGCTTCTTAATTTTATTTACCTGTTCATTTGTTAAGTGACTAGCTGAATTACTAAGGTAAAATCTTTGCCCTAGTGAACCTCTACAGTGTGAAGACACTGATGTTGCTTTTCAGTGACATGTCCTTACGTATGTCCACAGTTAGAGTGGAATGTCAGTGGATTTGGCAAGGATCTGTTGGACTCTCTTCTATTAAGACTGCACCCCACTGTCTACTAAGTATTTGAAATATATGAGGATTGTCTGAAAAAAGTTCAGCCATTGTTAATATAATGAGAAGAGCTTACATAACGCTGATGTAACTGGCAGTCAAAGATAGTGGACTGGAATACACATGTGTGAATAATGACCACTGTACTAGTCAGTGAGGGGCAATATATGCCCATCATTGAGTGAGCACATGTACTCTGTGGCCATCACATTAAAAATGACTGAGCAAGCAGAGCAACAAAGCTGTAAAAAATTTTGTATTATGCTTGAATATTGATGAAAATATTTGGATGATTTAGAAGGCTGCAGTTATGGACAACTAACTGGTGATAGGCAGTTTCATAGAACAACATGCCCACTTATGCACAATGTCTTATGCATAGTTTTTAACAAAACATCAAATCACCTAGGTGACTCAGTCCCCCACCCCCACCCCAGCCCCTGCTACCCTCTACAGCCCAGATTTGGAGTCCTGAGACTTCTGGCTTTTTCCACAACTAAAATTACCTTTAAAAGGGAAGGATTTCAGACCATTGATGAGATTCAGAAAAATACAACAGGGCAGTTGATGATGATCGGGAAAACTGTGAGGTCCTACGGTGCCTACATTGAAGGGGACCGGGGCATCATTGCTCTATCTACCATGTTTCTTGTATCTTTCTTCAGTAAATGTCTCTATTTTTCATATCACATGGCTGTATACCTTTTGGACATACTTCATATACTGACCTCATGTAGGTTCTTCCCCACTGTTTCTTTCCCCAGTTTTGTCCTACAAACTACTTGGTTTGTAGTTTGACCTCTATCTCCAATGAATATTTTTTAAATATATATTTGTATTGTTATTATACTACATTCATCTTATTTTCCCCCTCTGCCCTCCCCTTTCCCACCCTCCTTATCTGCCCCCACAGTCAATCCCACATGTTTGTGTCCATGGGTCATCCATGCTAGTTTCTTTACTAAACTGTTCGCCTTCCTTGCCTCCTTTCCCCCTCCCCCACCCCTTCCCCTCTACCCACTGAAAGAGTATTCCCTGTATTCCTATCTCTGGTTCTGTTTAGTTTGTTTGTTTGTTCATTAGTCTCCTGTATTGAGAACATGTAGTATTTAATTTTTACTGCCTGGCTTATCTCACTAAGCATGAAACTCCAGTTTCTTCCATGCTATCCCAAATGGTAGGAGTTCTCTCTCTCTTTCTGCTGCATAGAACTCCATTGTTTAAATGTACCAAAGGTTTTTGATCTATTCATCCACTGAAGGGGACTTAGTTTTTTCCCAGCACTTGGCTATTGTAAATAACGCTGCTATGAACATAGGGTTGCATAGGCTCTTCTGAATCGGTGTTTCAGGATTCTTTGGGTATAATCCTAGCAGTAGAATCATTGGGTCATAGGACAGTTCTATTCTTAGATTTTTGAGGAAATCCCATACTATCTTCCACAGTGGCTTCACCAGTCTGCATTCCCAAGAGCAGTGTGTCAGGGTTCCCTTTTCTCCACATCTTCACCAGCACTTGTCGTTTGTTGATTTGTTGATGATGGCCATTCTGACAGGTGTGAGTGGTATCTAGTAGTTTTTAATTTGCATCTCTTTGATGGCTAGTGATGTTGAGCATTCTTTTATGTGCCTATGGGTCCTTTGAATATCTTCCTTGGAGAAGTGTCTGTTCAGATCCTTTGCCCATTTGTTAATTGGGTTGTTTGTCTCCCTGGTGTTGAGTCATATTAGCTCTTTATATATTTTGTAGATCAAACCTTTGTCTGAGGTGTCATTGGCAAATATGTTTTCCCATATGGTTGTTTCCCTTTTTATTTTCTTGATGTTTTCTTTAGCTAGCAGAAGCTTTTTAGTTTCATGTAGTCCCATCTGTTTGTTTGTTCCTTTATTTCACTTGCCTTGAGAGATATCTCAGTGAAAATTTTGCTCTGTGGGATATCTGCAATATTTTTGCCTATGTTTTCCTCTAGGGCTTTTATGGTGACTCTGCTTATATTGAAGTCTTTTATCTATCGTAAGTTTACTCTAGTGTATGGTGTAAGTTCATGGTCTAATTTCATTTATTTGCATGTGCCTGTCCATTTCTTCCAACACCACTTGTGGAAGAGGTTATTTGTACTCCATTTTATGTTCCTTTCCCCTTTGTCAAATATTAATTGGCCTCAGAATCCTGGGTTTATTTCTGGGCTCTCTATTTTGTTTCATTCATCTGTTTGTCTGTTCTTGTGCCAGTACCATACTGTTTTGGTTACTCTGGCTTTGTATTATAGCATGTATTATAGTCTGGTATTGTGATTCCTCCTACTTTGTTCTTCTTTCTCAGGATTACTATTCAGGGTCATTTTTGACTCCATATGAATTTTTAAGTGTTTGTTCTAATTCTGTGAAGTATAATGTTGGTATTTTAATTGGGATTGCATTGAATCTATGGATGGCTTTGGGTAGTATGGACATTTTAATGATGTTAATTCTTCCTGACCATGAGCATGGTATGTGCTTTCATTCATTTGCATCTTCCTTAATTTCTTTGTTCAGTATTACATAGTTTTCTGAGTCCTATACTTCCTTGGTTAAGTTTATTTCTAAGTACTTTATTTTTCTTGTTACTATGGTAAATGGGACTTGTTTTCTGGCTTCTATTTCTGATGTTTCGCTGTTGGTGTATGAAAATGCCTTTGATTTCCAGATAATGAGTTTGTACCCAGCTATTTTGCCAAATTCAGTTATTAGGTGTAGTAGTTTTTCAGTGGAGTTTATAGGGTTTTCTATGTACAATATCATGCCACCTGCAAATAATGACAGTTTCACTTCCTCCTCTTCAATTTGAATGTCTTTAATTTCTTTTTCTTGTCTGCTTGCTGTGGCTAGAATTTCCAAGACTATGTTGAATAGAAGTGGAGAGAGTGGACACCCTTGCATTTTTCCTGATCTTAAGGGAAAGGCTTTCAGTTTTTGCCCATTGAGTGTGATATTAGCTTCTGGTTTCTCATATTTGGCTTTTATTATGTTGAGGTATGTCCCCTCTATTCTCATCTTGCTGAGGGTTTTTATCATAAAACGGTGCTGTACTTTATCAAATGCTTTTCCAGCATCTATTGATATGCCTATGGTTGTTTTTTTTTGTTTGTTTGTTTGGTGTGTGCGTGTGTGTGTGTGTGTGTGGGTGTGGGTGTTTCAGTTTGTTTATGTGGTGTGTTACATTTACTGACTTAGGTATATTGAACCATCCCTGCATCTCTGGGTTGAATCCTACTTGGCCTTGGTATATATTTTTAATATATTCCTGGGTCCGTTTTGCCAATATTTTACTGAGAATTTTTCACATCTAAGTTTATCAGAGATATTGGCCTGTCATTTTTTTTTCCTTGTTGGGTCTTGACCTGGTTTTGGGATCAGAATAATACTGGCCTCATAAAAAGAGGTTGGTAGTCTTCCCTCTTCTTGGATTTTTTGGAATAGTTTGAGGAGGATAGGAGTTAGTTTTCTCTAAATGTTTGGTAAAACTCACCTGTGTAGCCACCTGGACCAGGGCTCTTGTGCGCTGGGAGATTTTTTATTATTTCTTCAATTTCACTAGTTGTTATTGTTCTATTCAGGCTTTCTGCTTCTTCTTGATTCTGTTTTGGTATGTTATACATTTCCAAAAATTTGTCCATTTCACCCAGGATGTCAAATTTCTTGTCGTATGGAGTTATTTCTTACAATCCTTTGTATTTCTGTGGTATTGGTTGTGACATCTCCTCTGTCAGTTTTGATTTGTTTATTTGGGTCCCTTCTTTCTTTCTTTCTTTCTTTCTTTCTTTTTTTGGATGAGTCTTGTTAATGGTTTGTAAATTTTGTTTATATTTTCAAAGAACCACCTCCTGGATTTGTTGATCCTTTGAATTTTCCTTTTAGTCTCTATGTTTAATTCTTATGTGATTTGATAAGTTCCTTCCTTCTGATTGCTTGGGGCTCGCTTTGTTGTTGCTGTTCTACTTCTTGAAACTTTATGGTTAGGTTGTTTGTATAAGTTTCTTCTATCCTTTTAAGGTAGGTCTATATTGTTATGAATTTCTCCCTAAGGACTGCCTTCACTGTGTCCCATAGGTTTTGAAATATTGTGAATTCATTTTCAATTGTTTCCAGATACTTTTTGATTTTTTCTTTCATCTCATTATTAACCCATTCCTGACCTAATAGCATGTCATTCAGTCTCCATAAATTGTACTGTTTTTGGATTTTTTCCCTTGAGATTGGTTTCTATTTTCAAGCCATTGTGATCTGAGAAGATGCTTTGTATGGTTTCAATTTTCCTGTATTTGTGGAGGCTTGTCTGTCACCTACCGTGTGGTCTATCTTTGAGAATGTTCCATGTGCATTTGAAAAGAATGCGTATTTTGCTTCTTTGAGGTGAATGGTTCTGTATATATCAGTTAGGTCCATTTCCTCTAGAGTGTTGTTTAGTGCCACAACATCCTTGGTAATTTTTTGTTTGGAAGATCTGTCCATTGTTGATAGTGGGGTATTAAAATCCCCTCCTATTAACGTGTTGCTGTCTACATCTTATTTGAAGTCCTTCAAGATTTTCTTTATATATTTCAAAGCTACTACTTTGAGTGCATATGTTTCCAGAGTCTTTTCTTCTTGAATGGATTGTTCCCTTAACTATTATAAAATTTCCTTCTTTATCTCTTTTTATGGCCTTCATTATAAAATCTATTTTGTCTGTAGTGAGTGTTGCTACTGCAGCCTTTTTTCATGTCCATTTGTTGATTTGTATTTTTCCATCCCTTCACTTTCAATCTGTTTCAATCACTTGTCCTAAGGTGGGTCTCTTGAAGACAGCATATATGTGGGTCATGTTCACCTACCCTATGTCTTTTGATTGGTGCATTTAATCCATTTACATTTAAGGTTATTATTAACTGATACCATTCATTTCCATTTCCCCCTTTTGTACCTGTGTCTCTCTGTTTCTTCATTTTATTAAAGCAGACCCTTTAGCATTTCTTGCAATGCTGGTTTGGTAGAGATGTATTCTTTTGTCTGGGAAACTCCTTATTTCTCCTTGCATTTTGAACAAAAGCCTTGCTGAGTAGAGTATTCTTGGTTGCAGGCCTTTGTTTCCCATTAACTGGAATATATTTTACCATTTCTTTCTGGCTTGTATTGTTTCTGTTTAATAATCATTTGATAACCTTATGGGAACCCTGCAATATGTTATTTGCTGTTTCTCTCTTTATGCTTTAGGATTCTCTCTTTTTATTTGAAATTTGCCATTTTAATTATAATGTGTCTTGAAGAGGGTCTTTTTGGATTCATCTTCATTGGGACCCTCTGTGCTTCCTGAACTTGAGTGCTGTTTCCATTTATCATGTTAGGGAAATGATCTATCATTACTTCTTTGAATAGGTTTTCCATTCCTTTTCTCTCTTCTCATTATGGTATCCCTATGGTACAGTTATTATTGCATTTCATGTTGTTATGTAGCTTTCTTAAACGTTCTTCATCCTTATTTAGCCTTTTTTCATTCTCTTGCACTGTCTTGGAATATTTTTCTAGGTTGTCCACCAGATCACTGACCTGATCCTCTGCTTTCTCTAGGCTAATGTTTATTCCTTCTGAATTCTTCAATTCAAAAATTGTATTCTTCATTCCCTTCTTACTTTTACTGATAGTTTCTATGTCCTTTTATTTTTGTTCTCAGTAAGTTCCTTGTAGCTTCCCTGGAGTTTTTTTGTAGTTCCCCTGGAGTTGTTTATAGATTTCTTTGAGCTGGCTGAGCTCATTGAATTTCTCTATCATCATTATTTTGAATTCTTTATCTGATAGTTTGTTTGCCTCTGTTTCATTTTGTGATCTTTCTGGACATGCCTCCTTTTCTTTTGATGATGGATTGATTCTTTTTTTCTTCATTTTGGGTATCTGTTGCTGCTTGTTTTTGTCTTGGATTAATCTGCTTTGATTCTTCGCCTTTGTGGAGTACCTTTCTGTGTTAGATTTGTGGAGTTCACTGTTGCAGTCTCTTAGATTTCCTCCACTTGTTGCTCCTGGGGTGCCCTTTATGTCATTAACTTGGGCTGTCTGATTGTATTTTGGAATTGTTGTATGTGTTGCTCCTTTCACTCCGTTGGATGATTGAGAGACACTCCTTCTATCCTGTCTCATACACTGATTTTTATCTTCTAAAACAGAACCTCCAGTCCAAGCAAAATAACCACGCCTTCAAAGATATCTTTCTCCTTTACTCCTCCTTTCAACTGCCTATGAACCTAGCTAATAACCGTACCCTCTAAGGTAACCCCCACCCTTAATCACACCATCAGCTGCAACTGAGCCATTCTTAATAGGAATGTAGATATGATAAGAGTGTTATAAGAGGAGAAAAATGATTAAGTTGACCAAAGTATAGATAATTTTGAAGGGTGCAAACAGGTAGCAAAGATAGTGGAGATGCAAGAGAGAAAGTCACCTTTATCTCTTATATAGAAATGGGGAGGGGGTAATTAGAATGCCTCAAGTGGTAGTAAACAGTATTAAGCATATATATATATATATATATATATATAGTTGCTTATATAAGCAACTATATATATATATATATATATATATATATATATATAGTTGCTGCATCTAACTCCCTGTCCACCCTCAATGAGCATTGATTGATCAAGGTGGGGCCAGGACCCATGTGCTTTTAACAGAAAAAAAGAATGTGTAGTAACTAGTAGCACACCCACAAAAAAAAGTTTTAAGAGGCTGGGGAAGGGACGAATGATTAAGTTGACTAGGAATAAGTTGTAGCAGAAGAGTGAGTAGACTTTAAAATAAGAGTAGGAGGAGGTTAATGGGTAGTTAGATGAATTGAGAAAAAGGAGTAAACATATGGGAATTGGTATACAGTATGATATAAACAGTATTTACTTAAAATGCAGTAATTGTGAGGGTTGGAAGTAACTTTTGAAAAGAATATATTAGGGATTAATAGTTCATGTAGCTCTCAGTGTAATTTAGGTGCTTGAGATTAGCAAGGATCCATTTCCTGAGTCGGCCTCTTTTCCTTGATCAAATTTCTGCAGTCTACAGTCAGGCTGCAGGACCTATTGCTGTTACAGTCAGGGTTGGATTTTTTTTTTTTATTTAATTTTATTGCTGTTGTATTACATCCATCCCCATTTTACTCCACCCTGTCCCCTTGCCCACCAACCCACTCCCCCACAAAGTCAATTCCACTTGCTGTCTATGTCCATGGTTCTTCCATATTAGGTTCTTGACTAAACTGCTCCCCTTCTTTGCCTCTTCCTCCGCCCTCCCTCTGCCCGCCACTTTCCCCTACTCACTGAAGGTCTATTCACTGTATTCATATATCTGGTTATGTTTTGCTTGTTGTTTGTTTTGTTTGTAATTGTCCTGTAATGGGTGAGATCATATGGTATTTGTCCTTCACTGACTGCTTATTTCACTAAGCATAATACTTTCTAGTTCAATCCATGTTGTTGCAAAAGGAAGGAGTTCCTTCTTTCTGCTGTGTAGTATTCCATTGTGTAAATGTACCAAAGTTTCTTGACCTGATCATCCACTGATGGGCACTTAGGCTGTTTCCAGCATTTGGCTATTGTAAATAGTGTTACTATGAACATAGGGGTCCATAGGTTCTTCTGATTTGATGTTTCAGGATTCTTCAGGTATAGTCCCAGTAATGGAATTGCTAGATCAAAAGGCAGTTCCATTTTTCATTTTTTAAAGGAAACTCCATACTATTTTCCATAGTGGGTGTACCAACCTACATTCCCACCAACAGTGCACCAGGGTTCCATTTGCCCCACATCCTCGCTAACACTTGTTGTTTGTTGATTTGTTGATGATTGCTATTCTGACAGGTGTGAGGTGGTATCTTATTGTGGTTTTAATTTGCATCTCTCTGATGGCTAGTGATGTTGAGTGTTCTTTCATATGCCTCTGAGCCCTTTGTATGTCTTCCTCAGTGAGTTGTCTATTCAGGTTTTTTGCCTGTTTTTTTTTTTTGTTTGTTTGTTTGTTTGTTTTTTTTTTTGCCTGTTTTTTAATTGGGCTGTCTGTCTCCCTGGTGTTGAGTCACATTAGTTCTTTATATATTTTGGAGATCAGACCCTTATCTGAGGTGTCATTGGCACCTCATATGTTTTCTCATACAGTTGGTTCCCTTTGAATTTTGCTGGTGTTTTCTTTAGCTGAACAGAAACTTTCAGTTTGATATACGGGGCTGGTTCTGAGTGCTACACCTCCATTGCCTAGCTGAGTTTCTGCACTCTGGGTGCCCTCTCTTCTCTGGCTGGTTCTGTGTGAAAAACTGCAGGGTGCTTTTGTGGTGTGGATGGCTGCTTCTCCCCTTCTCGCTCCTTGAGTAGGTTTCCACCTTTGTAGGGTGCCTGGCTCCAAGTGGGGGCGACCCAGAATTTCATTTGCTCCAGTGATGTATCTAGCCCTCCCATTTCAGGTCATTCAAGGAGGTTTTTGTATCCTGTGTCTGCAGAGAGCCTGGCTCCATGGGATCCTGCAAAGTTGTTTTCAGGCAATGCTAGCCATCCCTGTACAGCTCTTTGAGGTTCTTTTCTCTGCCTTCGATGGACACCTGGTTCTGTGAGGAGCCCTGCAGGGACAGCACACTGGCAATGGCTATCCCTTTCCTTCCAGCTCTTCAGGGTTTTTGCCATATGCAATTGACACACTGGTTCCACAAATGGCAAGTTCCCTGGCACTCTGTTTAGAGCTCCAGTTTTTCTGGGAGCCTGTGTGATGGTGTGGGTGTGCAGGGTTGTGCCTCCCTTTTCACTGGTGCTCTGAGCTGCCCTCTCCATGAGTGGTGCAGGGACACAGTTCTCCAACCTCATGCTTCCCTGGCCAGTGCACTCCCCCAATCCCCTACTCCCCTCAAGTCTCTCCTCCACCCCCTCTGGCCCCAGGAGGTGCTTCCTCTCCCTCAGCCTCCAGGGAGAGGCTCTCACACAGTCCCTCCCTTACAAGTGTTCAATTCCACAATCTCCCTGAGTTTGTGCTCACTCTCCACACTTTACTGATCAGATTTCTAGTCATGGGGATCCTGAAGCTGTCTTCTCTCAGCACCATCCCTCTGGGCAGAGCCGCCACTGCCCAGAGTTGAACTGAGCCTGCTGGCCAGCTGGTTCACAACTGTCTCACCTGCTCTCCTGTAGGTGTCTGCAGCCTTTGGGCTGTGCACACTTAATCCAGTTGCTCACCACTCCAATTCTCAGGGACCTGCAGACATCTCATGCTCCCTACCCTACCCTCCAGCTGCTCTGGCATTTGAGAACTCTGTCAACACCTCCATCTATTCTGTCACCATCTTTTCCCCCTTCACTGAATTTCTTCTTCTTCTTTTTTTTTATTGTTGTTGTATGACATCCATCCCCTTCTTACTCCCCTCGGTCCCCCTCCAAACCCACCCATTCCCCCCAAAGTCAATCCTACCTGTTGTCCATGTCCATGGTTCCTTTATACTAGGTTCTTGTCTAAGCTTCTCCCCTTTCTTGTCTCTGCCTCCCCCTTCCCCACAACCCCTTTCCCCCTGACCACTGAAGGCCTATTGATTGTATTCATATATTTGGTTCTGGTTTGCTTTTTGTTAGTTTTACCAACTATTGTCCTGTAATGGGTGAGATCATATGATATTTGTCCTTCACTGACACTTATTTCACTAAGCATAATACTCTCCAGTTCCATCCATGTTGTTGCAAAGGGTACAAGTTCCTTCTTTCTTTCTGCTATATAGAATTCCATTGTGTAAATGTACCAAAGTTTTTGGATCCAATCATCCACTGATGGGCAATTAGGCTGTTTCCAGCACTTAGCTATTGCAAATAGTGCCGCTGTGAACATAGGTGTGCATAGGTTCTTATGAATTGGTGTTTCAGGCTTCTTTGGGTATAGTCCAAGTAGTGGAATTGCTGGATCAAAAGGCAGTTCCATTTTTAGTTTTTTAAGGAAACCCCATACTGTTTTCCCCAGTGGCTGCACCAGCCTGCATTCCCACCAACAGTGTATGAGGGTTCCCTTTGCCCAGCATCCTCGCCTACACGTGTTGTTTGTTGATTTGCTGATGATTGCCATTCTGACAGGTGTGAGGTGGTATCTTAATGCAGTTTTAATTTGCATCTCTCTGATGACTAGCAATGGTGAGCATTCTTTCATATGCCTCTGGGCCCTTTGTATATCTTCCTCAGTGAGTTGTCTGTTCAGGTCCTTTGCCCATTTTTTTAATTGGGCTGTCTGTCTACCTGGTGTTGAGTCGCATTAGTTCTTTACATATTTTGGAGATCAGACCCTTGTCTGAGGTATCATTGGCAATTATGTTTTCCCATACAGTTGGTTTCCTTTGAATTTTGCTGATATTTTCTTTAGCTGAACAGAAACTTTTCAATTTGATATAGTCCCATTTGTTGATTCGTTTTTGATTTCCTTTGCCCTTGGTGAAGTATCAGTAAACATATTTTTGCGTAGGATATCCGAAACTTTACTGCCTATATTTTTCTCCAGGGCCTTTATGGTGGCACTGCTTATGTTTAAATCCTTTATCCATCTTGAGTTTATTTTGGTGTATGGTGTAAGTTGGTGGTCTAGTTTTATCTTTTTGCATGTTGCTGTCCAGTTCTCCCAACACCATTTGTTGAAGAGACTGTTTTTACTCCACTGGATGTTCCTTCCCCCTTTGTCAAAAATTAGTTGACCATAGAGTCCTGGGTTAATTTTTGAGCTCTCTATTCTGTTCCATTGATCTATATGTCTATTCTGATGCCAGTACCATGCTGTTTTGATGATAGTAGCCTTGTAGTATTGTTTGAAGTCCAGTATTGTGATTCCTCCTACCTTGTTCTTCTTTCTCAAGATTGTGGTGGCTATTCGTGGGTGTTTTTGGCTCCATATAAATTTTTGAAATATTTTTTTCTATTTCTGTGAAGTCTGTCATTGGTATTTTAATTGGGATTGCATTGAATCTGTAGATTGCTTTGGGTAGTATGGACATTTTAATGATGTTCATTCTTCCCATCCACGAACATGGTATATGCTTCCATTTATTTGTATCTTCCTTGATTTCTTTCTTCATTGTTCTGTAGTTTTCTGAGTACAGGTCTTTTACCTCCTTAGTTAACTTGATTCCTAGGTACTTTATTTTTCTTGTTGCTATAGTAAATGGGATTTGTTTTTTCACTTGTATTTCTATTGCTTCATTATTGGTATACAAAAATGCTTTTGATTTCTGGATATTGACTTTATACCCAGCCATTTTGCTAAATTTGCTTATTATGTTGAATAAGTTTTTGGTGGAGCCCATCGGGTTTTGTATGTATACTATCATATCATCTGCAAATAATGACAGTTTGACTTCCTCCTTTCCAATTTGGATACCTTTGATTCCTTTTTCTTCTCTGATGGCTATAGCTAGAACTTCCAAGACAATGTTGAATAGAAATGGAGAAAGTGGACAGCCTTTTCTCATTCCTGATCTTAGGGGGAAAGCTTTCAGTTTTTGTCCATTAAGGATGATGTTGGCTTCAGGTTTCTCATAGATGGCCTTTATGATGTTGAGGTATGCTCCCTCTATTCCCATTTTGCTGAGGGATTTTATCATAAATGGTTGCTGCACTTTATCAAATGCCTTTTCAGCATGTATGGATAGGATCATATGGTTATTATCTTTCAATTTGTTGATGTGTTGTATTACATTTATTGATTTACAAATGTTGTACCATCCTTGCATCCCTGGGATGAAGCCCACTTGATCATGGTGTACTATCTTTGTAATATACTGTTGAATCCAATTGGCCAATATTTTGTTGAGAATTTTAGCATCTATGTTCATCAGAGATATTGGCCTGCAGCTTTCTTTCTTAGTTATATCTTGCCCTGGTTTTGGAATTAGAATAATATTGGCATCATAGAAAGAGTTTAGGAGTCTTCCCTCTTTCTGAATCTTTTGGCATATTTTAAGGAGAATAGGAGTTAGTTTTTCTTTAAATATTTGGTAAAATTCACCTGTGTACCCATCTGGTTCAGGGCTTTTGTGTTTTGGGAGATTTTTTTATTATTTCTTTAATTTCACTAGTTGTTATTGGCCTATTCAGGCTTTCTGCTTCTTCTGAGTTCAGTTTTCGTAGATTATACCTTTCCAGAAATGTGTCCATTTCATCCTGGTTGTCATATTTTTTGTCATATAGTTTTTGTTGTAATTTCTTACAGTCTTTTGTATTTCTGAGTTATCAGTTGTGATTTCCCCTCTTTCAGTTCTGATACTGTTTATTTGGGTCCTCTCTTTTTCTTGATGAGTCTGGATAAGGCTTGTTAATTTTGTTCATTTTTTCAAAGAACCAGCCCCTGGACCTGTTGATTCTTCGAACTGTAGTTTGAATCTCTGAGTTATTTAGTTTTGTTCTGATCTTGATGATTTCCTTCCTTCTACTTGCCCTGGGCTTTGTTTGTTGGTGCTCCTCTAGTTCTTGCAGCTTTGTGGTTAGGTCGTTTTTATAAACTTTTTGTAACCATTTTTGGAAGGCCTGTATTGCTATAAATTTCCCCCTGAGATCTGCCTTTGATGTATCCCATAGGTTTTGGGCTGTTGTGTTTTCATTGTCATTTGTTTCCAGGAACTTTTTTGATTTCATCTTTGATCTCATCGTTGACCCCCTCATTGCTTAAACACATGTTATTCAGTCTCCATGAGTTAGGGAATTTTTGCTTTTATTCCCTTGAATTTGGTTTCTAGTTTCAAGCCATTGTGATCTGAGAAGATATTTTGTATGATTTCAATTTTCCTGTATTTGTGGAGGCTTGTCTTGTGACATACCATGTTGGAGAATAATCCATGTGCATTTGAAAAGAATGCATATTTTGCTTCTTTGGGGAAAAAGACTCTGTATACATCAGTTAGGTCCATTTCCTCTAGAGTGTTGTTCAATGCCACAACATCACTGAGGATTTCTTGTTCGGAAGATCTGTCCAATATTGATAGTGGGGTATTAAAATCCCCTACTATTGGTGTGTTACTGTCTCTGTCTTTCTTAAAGTCTTCCAAGATTTTTCTTATATATTTCGGAGGTCCTATGTTGGGTGTGTATATGTTTATTAGAGTTATTTCTTCTTGATGGATTGTTCCCTTAAGTATTATGAAATGTCCACCTTTGTCCCTTTTTATTGCCTTCATTGTGAAATCTATTTTATCTGAAATCAGTATTGCTACTCCAGCCTTATTTTCGTGTCCATTTGCTTGATATATGTTTTTCCATCCCTTCACTCTCAATCTGTGTCAATCTTTTGTTCTGAGGTGGGTCTGTTGAAGACAGCATATATGTGGGTCATGTTGTCTTATCCATTTGGCTACCCTATGTCTTTTGATTGGTGCATTTAATCCATTTACATTTAAGGTTATTATTGATTGATACATATTCATTGCCATTTTCTCCCTTTGTATCTGTATTCCTCTTTGGCTTTCTCTGTTTCTTCATTTTATTTGTTTACTTAATTTTATAGCAGACCCTTTAGCATTTTTTGCAATGCTGGTTTGGTAGAGATGTATTCTTTCAGTCTTTTTTTGTCTGGGAAGCTTATTATTTCTCCTTCTATCTTGAATGAGAGCCTTGCTGGGTAGAGTATTCTTGGTTGCAGGCCTTTGTTGACCATGACTTGAAATACTTTTTGCCATTCCCTTCTGGCTTGAATTGTTTCTGTTGAATAATCATTTGATAGCCTTATTGGAGCCCCTTTGTATGTTATTTGTCTTTTCTCTCTTGATGCTTTTAGGATTC
>PVIW01007327.1:0-11166 GCA_004026585.1 Noctilio leporinus | reverse complement strand
ATCCCTCTTCCTGTATTTTTTGATATAGTTTGAGATGTATAGGAGTTAGTTCTTCTTAAATGTTTGGTAAAAGTCATGTGTGTAGCCTTCTGTTCCAGGGCTTTTGTGCTTTGGGATATTTTGGATTACTTCTTTAATTTCACTAGTTGTTATTGGCCTATTCAGGCTTTCTGCTTGTTCTGGGTTCAGTTTTGGTAGATTATACATTTCCAGAAATGTGTTCATTTCATCCGGGTTGTCATATTTTTTGTCATATAGTTGTTTGTAGTAATTTCTTACAATCTTTTGTATTTCTGAGGTATCAGTTGTGATTTTCCCTCTGTCAGTTCTGATTCTGTTTATTTGGGTCCTCTCTCTCTTTTTCTTGATAAGTCTGGATAAAGGCTTTTCAGTATTTTTATAAAGATTTTATTTCATTATTTCCAGAAAGAGGGGAAGGGAGAGAGGCAGAGAGGGAGGGAGACATCAATGTATGGTTCCTTTTCACCTGCCTCCAGTCACAGACCTGACTGTAGACCTGGTTTGCAGCCTGGTTATGTGCCATGGCTCGGGAATCGAACCAGCGACCTTTGGGTTTGCAGGCCGGCACCTTATCCACTGTTCTACCAGCCAGGGCGGCTTTCAGCTTTGTTTATTTTTTCAAAGAATCAGCTCCTGGACTTGTTGATTCTTCAAATCATAGTGTAAATTTCTGAGTTACTTAGTTCTGCTGTGATCTTAATGATTTCTTTCCTTCTACTTGCTTTGGGCTTTGTTTATTGCTCCTCTAGTTTTTGCCATTTTATGGTTAGGTTGTTTTTTTGAACTTCCTCTGACCTTTTTAGGTAGGCCTGTATTGCTATACATTTTCCTCTAAGCACTGCCTTTGTTGTGTCCCATAGGTTTTGGGCTGTTGTATGTTCATTATTATTTGTTTCCAGGAACTTTTTTATTTCATCTTTCATCTCATTGTTATCCCACTCATTACTTAAAAGCATGTTGTTCAATCTCTATGAGTTATAGTATTTTTGGTTTTTTTCCTTGAGGTTGGTTTCTAGTTTCAAGCCATTGTGATCTGAGAAGATACTTTGTATTATTTCAATTTTCCTTTATTTGTTGAGGCTTGTCTTGTGATGTACCATGTGGTTTATCTTAGAGAATGATCCTTGTGCATTTGGAGTGAATGTGTATTTTGCTTCTTTGGGGTAAAAGACTCTGTATATATCAGTTTGGTCCATTTCCTCTAGAGTGTTGTTCAATGCCACAACATCTCTGGGGATTTTTTGTTTGGAAGATCTGTCCATTGTTGATAGTGGGGTATTAAAATCCACTACTAGTGTGTGTTGCTCTCTATATCTTTCTTCAAGTCCTCCAAGATTTTCCTTATATATTTAAGAGCTCCTACTTTGGGTGCATATATGTTTACCAGAGTTATTTCTTCTTGATGGATTGTTCCCTTAAGAATTATATAATGTCCTCCTTTATCCCTTTTTATGACCTTCATTGTAAAATCTATTTTTTCTGAAATCATTATTGCTACTCCAGCTTTTTTTTTCCTGTCCATTTGCTTGATATATATTTTTCCATCCCTTCACTTTCAATCTGTGTTGATCTTTTGTTCTGAGGTGGGTCTCTTGAAGACAGCATATTTGTTGGCCATGTTTTCTTATCCATTTGACTACCCTATGTCTTTTGATTGATGATGTTAATCCATTTACATTTAAGATTATTATTGATTGATACTTATTCATTGCTATTTTCTCTCTTTGTACCTGTATTCCTTTTTGGCTTTCTCTAGTTCTTCATTTTATTTATTTATTTATTTTTAAAGCAGACCCTTTAGCATTTCCTGCAATGCTGCTTTGGTAGAGAGGTATTCTTTTAGTCTTCTTTTGTCTGGGAAACTCCTAATTTCTCCTTACATTTTGAATGAGAGCCTTACTGGGTAGAGTATTTTTGGTTCCAGGCCTTTGTTTCTCATTACTTGGAATATTTTTTGACATTCCCTTCTGGCTTGAATTGTTTCTGTTGAATAATAATTTGATAGCTTTATTGGAGCCCCTACAATGATATTTGCTGTTTTTCTTTTGATGCTTTTAAAATTCTCTCTTTGTCTTTGAAATTTGCCATTTTAATTATAATGTGCCTTGGAGTTGGTCTGTTTGGGTTGATCTTCATTGGGTCCCTCTGTGCTTCCTGAACTTGAGTAACATTTTCAGTCATCATGTTACTGAAATTTTCTATCATTACTTTTATGAACAGGTTTTCCAATTCTTGTTTCTCTTCTCCTTCTGGTATCCCTGTGATACATGTGTTATTGCATTTCATGTTGTCCTGCAGTTCTCTTAAAACCTCTTCATTCTTGTTCAACCTTTTTTCATTCTCTTGTACTGTGTTGGAATATTTGTCTATGTTTTCCTCCATTTCGCTGACCTGGTCCTCTGCTTTCTCTAGCCTACTATTGATTCCTTCTACTATATTCTTCAATTCAGAAATTGTATTCTTCATTTTTTCCTGTCTCCTACTGATAATTTCTAAGTCCTTTTTAATGCTGATGTAGCTCTCAGTAAGTTTCTTGTAACTTCCCTAGAGTTCTTTGTAGTTCCCCTGGAGTTGTTTATAGTTTTTTTTTTTTTTTTTTTTTTTTTTTTTTTTTTTTTTTTTTTTTTTTTTTTTTTTTTTTTTTTTTTTTTTTTTTTTTTTTTTTTTTTTTTTTTTTTTTTTTTTTTTGATCTGGCTCATGGAACTTCTCTATCATCATTCTTTTCAAATCCATATCTGGTATATCATGTGCCTCTGTTTCATTTGGTGGTCTTTCTGGGGATCCTTCCTTTCCTTTTGGTGATGGACTAATTTTTTTCTTTTCTTTAATTAATCTGCTTTGTTTCCCTGCCTTTGTGGAGCACCCTTTTGTATTAGGAGATTTGTGGAGTTCATTGTTGCTGTCTCCTAGATTTTCTCCACTTGTTGCTTTTAGGGTGGCCTTTATGTCATTAACTTGTGCTGTCTGGTTGTATTTTGAATTGGTTGTGTATGTTTCTCCTTTCCTTCCAGTTGGCTAATTGAGAGACACTCCTTCTAACTTTTCTCCTACACTGTGTTTGAGTTACACCTAAAACAGGATCACCAATCAAGGCAAAATAACAACACCTTCAGAGATATCTTTCTTCTTTAATCTCCCATTTGACTGCCTATGAACATAACTATATACCCATACCGTCCAAGGTAACCCCCGCTTTTAATCACACCCTCTGCTGCAACTAAGCCAGTCTTAATAAGGATGTAGATATATTAAGACTGTTGTACTAGGGGGAAAATGATTAAGTTCACTGAAGTATAGATAATTTTGAAGGGTGCTGAGGAGTCCCAAAGGTAGCAGAGATATGAGAGAGAAAACCAACTTATCTATTCTATAGAAATGAGGGGAGGGAGAATCAGAAAGCCTTAAGTGCAAGTGAATAGTATAAGCCTATATATGTAGTTGCTACATCTAGTTCTCTGTTCACCTTTTATGAGCCCTGATTGGTTCAGTTGGAGCCAGGATCTATGTGCTTTTATCAGGAAAAATAAAATGTGTAGTTCCTTGCAGCACATCCACAAAATAAATAAATAAATAAATAAATAAATAAATAAATAAATGTTTTAGGTGGCTGGGGGTGGGGGAAGGAATATTTAGATTGAGGGATGGGAATGAGTTGTGGCAGGAGAGTGAGTAGACTTTTAATCAAGAGTAGGAGAAGAGTCTTGGGTATTTAGGTAGAGTGAATTAAGGGAGGAGTAAACATATTAGTTGGGATACACTGTGGTATAAATAGTATTTACTTAAAATGCACTGATTGGGAGGGTTGGAAGTAACTTTTAAAATGGGTATGTTAGGGATTAATAGTTTATGTAGCTTTCCCTGTAACTGAGGAGCTTGAGATTAGCAGCAATACATTTCCTGATTCTGCCTCTTTTTCTTGGACAGGTCTCTGCAGTCTATAGTCAAGCTGTGTGGTCTTGGAGTGGCAGGGTCTATGGCTGTCACAGTCAGGGCTGATTCTGAGTGTCAGCTCCCAGGTAGGCTAGGTCTCCATTAGCCTAGCTGGGTTTCTGTGCTGCTGGTGTTTTGGGGTCTTTGCTTCTCTCACTGGTTCTATGTGAAGACCTGCTGGGTACTTCTGTGGTGTCTGTGGTAGCTCCTCCCCCTACAGCTCCTGAGGGACATTCCTGCCTACGATGGGCACCTGGCTCCAACATGGGGTAGCCTACAACCTTACTGGCTCCTGTGATGGCCAGCCCTACACCCGCAGCTTCCGGAGGAGGTAGCCTCTGTCCACTACCAGACTCTGGCTCCCCCAGGGGCTAAGCCTAACCCTCCAAGCAGTCCAGTTCTTTGAGGAGTTTTCTCCACCCCCCCCCACCCCCGTGATGTGTGCCTGGCTTTTTAGAGGGTCTGCAGCACAGTCTGCAGGCTAATGCTACTGCTCCCCTTAGCTCCTCAAGGAGGTTTTTGTTGCCTGCAATGGACCCGCCAGTTGCACCAGCTGCAAGTTCCTGGCTCACAGTTTCCAGATTTTGTGGGATCCTGCCAGTGGGGGTGCACAGGTTTGGGACCTCCCCCCTCGCTGGGGCTCTGAGCCACCCTCTCCTAGGTGGTGCAGTGGCAGGACTTCCTAATCTGTTTTTTGTTTTTATCTTTCTTCAAAAATTTACATTAAAATGGAATTTAATAAGCCAAAGCTTCATGTTACCATATTTTCCCTATATTTGGAGTAAGAATGAATTCTTATTTTGAAAAAAGGATGCTGATGTCTAAAAACTTATCAGATGATAATTTATGATACATTTCTAAAATATTTTAATCCTACTAGGAAAAGATAATATAAATATCAACATGCCAAGTATTTATAATATTCTAGTTGCTATGGTAATACTTGCCACACATACATTTCCTCAGTTAAACTTGTTACAATGCAATGAAGACTCCAAAAAGTGAAACTGGGATATAACAAAATGGAATAAATTAACCAAGTTAGGAATGGGGCTAGGATTCAACTTGAACTGTGAGATTCTTAAGCCTCTTCATTGTCCTTTCTCTGGACCTGTACTACAAATAACTTGTGGGGGGGCAGTTGTGTGCCAGTTATAGTATATTGTGTGTAAGAGCCAGCAGAAACCTCTGAACTCACATCATAGAGATAGTATAGATGAGCTATTGAGGCTCAGTGCACATAGATGAATTGCTTAAGAACAAATAGTTAAAGTATATGCCATAGACAGATATAGCATAACATATTAATTGAATTCCTGATATATATTACACACTGAGCTAAGTATTTTATAAGTATCATTTCATGTATTCCTTACCATAACCCTACTAGGCAGGTATTGTTTTTCTGTTTTCAGATAACAAAACTGAGACACAAAAGGAAGCTCAAGAGGCTTTCTCAAGTTAACCCAGCAAGTAAATGTAATAATTGGGCTGTGAGCCTACCTGCATCTGCTGAATTTGACCCTAATTCCAGATGTAACCTTAATTATTACCTGAAAAATCAGCTATGTTATTTTGTAGATGATCCAATTAAGACTATCAGATTAAAATAGCTTATAAATGTTTAGTGATATAAAACATATAACATAGTATAATCTTATTCAATATGTCCATCCAACAAATATTTGTTAAGAACTTATTTTAAAAGATACAAGATAGCTTGGAGATACATGCAAAATAAAAGACTCAAGTAAAGTAAATGCAGAAATAAAAGCATTGCAAAAATAAGGATGAACTAGGACAAAAACCACTACCCAACATACATTCTTTAAATTAGGGGTCCATCACCCCCAGGTTATGGACTGACACTGGTCTGTGGCCTATTAGGAACTGGGATGCATGGCAGGAGCTGAGTGATGGGCAAGTGGGTGAAGCTTTCTCTGTGCTTACACCTGCTCCCCATTGCTCACATTACCACCTAAGCTGGCATTGCATTCTCATAGGAGCAGGAACCCTACTGTGAACTGCACATGTGAGGGATCTAGTATCTTGTGTGTTCCTTGTGGGAATCTAATGCTTGGTGATCTGAGGTAGAGCTGAGGTGATTATATTAGCGCTGGAGAGTAGCTTATACAGATTAGTATTAGAAGAGACATTTGACTGTATAGAGACCATAATATATCAGTTCATTGTAGAGTCATCTCAAAGTGGTAGCAAGTGACAATTAAGCTGCATTTGGTGGCAGACTATAAAGCCATCCCCCACCTCCCACCCTCAGTCCATGGTAAAAAAATGTCTTTCATAAAACCAGTCCCTGGTGCCCAAAATGTTGCTTCAAGTTATAAATAATTTTTAGTGGAGATCTGATTAGAAGAGTTAACAAAGCAGGCCTGTGACTAAATCTGTACTAAGGCTTTCATGCAAATGTTGATGCTTGGCTGGCTTCTGGGAAATTGAATTGCAGAAGTTCCTTTGGACTGATAAGAGTGCTTCACTGTGACAATACAGTTTGTATAAAATAGGTGGTTTATGCTAAAACTTGCTTTCCTACTGGGCTTTTGGAATTTGGACACATGCTGGACAAAGTGTACCTATGTGACCAGCTCCCGGTAAAATCTTTGGGCACTGTATCTTTGAAGAGCTTCACCCATAGATAATATTTTACACTTTGCACAACTCATTACTGGAGGAATTGAGTGTGTCCTCTGTAGTTCCACTGAGAGAGGACTCTTGGAAGTCTGGGTCTAGTTTCCCCTGACCACTCCATGTACTTCCTTTTCTATTTTTATCTTTTCATTGTTTCTCTAATTTTGTTTTATATCCTTTCTCCATACTAAATTGTAGCTGAATAACAAGTATTATTTCAGCTATTATTTGTGGTGTGGCTTGTCATACCAGACACTGTGTTAAACATCACATACAATACCATTTCATTTATTCTCCACTACAATACTATATGAGAATTAGTGTGCTCATGTTAGAAAAAGAAAATTAAGTCTCAGAATAGTCTAGGCTCACATTAATCAGAGGCCTGTGCTTTCAGCTAGCCACTGGAAATCATTGTAAGAGAAATTTTTTCCATAGATCTTTAAAAAGGAGACATTGAAGCCCTGGCTGGTAGCACAGTGGATAAGGCACCAGCCTGTGAACCCAAAGGTCACAGGTTCGATTCCCCAGCCAGGGCACATAACCAGGTTGCAAACCAGGTCTTCAGTCAGGTCTGTGGCTGGAAGCAGGTGAAACGCAACCATACATTGGTGTCTCTCTCCCTCTCTACCTCTCTCTCTTCCCCTCTTTCTAAAAATAATGGAATAAAATCTTAAAAGAAAAGAGTGCAGTGCTTTAAAGTAAAAAAAATACCCTGGCTGGTAGCACAGTGGATAAGGTGCCGGCCTGCGAACCCAAAGGTCGCAGGTTCGATTCCCCATCCAGGGCGCATAACAAGGTTGCAAACCAGGTCTCCAGTCAGGTCTGTGGCTGGAGACAGGTGAAAAGCAACCATACATTGATGTTTCTCTCTCCCTCTCTGCCCCTCTCCCTTCCCCTCTTTCTAAAAATGATGAAATAAAAAAATAAATAAATAAAAATAAAATAAAATAAAAAAAAGAGACATTGATATTGTAAACTTTATTGGATAATATCTCTGCAGTAAATTCATATGACTCTTTCTCATACTATCCTTCCATGCAGTCATGCCAAAGCAATCAGATTCAGTCCCATAGCTCTCAGGTTGGAAGAGAGGAAACTTGAAACAAGATATCCTAAACCCAAATGCTTTTCTGCTCTGCCACTGCTTGCTCATTTATAAACATTTTTGCATTGCATGGACTGAAACCTCCTATTGTACTCTAACTTTGCCCCACATAATAATATTTTAAAGATATTTGGTTTAGAAGAAAAATACTCTAACGGAGGAGAATAAACAAACAACCCCCCCCCCCCCACACACACACACACATACATTTTGTTTGAGGATTCATGAAAATTCTGGAAATGGAAATTCCTCCTCAAGACTCCTTTCTCCAATTGGCTGAACTTGAAAGTACAGAGGGAGTTGGTTATGTTCTGTTGTACTAGTACCTCTTACCCTTCTTCCTGTCTTACCCACAAGCCAAGGGAACATCGTAATTGAACAACTTAAGATAAATAAAACACCCTATTTTTGTAGGAGGTTGCCAGAGGCCTCTCCTTTCTATACTTTTTGTAGGAGGTTCCCAAAGACCTCCCCCTTATCTTAGCTTAAAATCCTCTTCTTTGCTTCTGTCCCATCAGTGGCCTCCCACTGATCCCACTTCACTGACATTTAAAGATGATCATGACAAAGGGCCCCTTTCTTTCTGGGTCCTGAAGCTAGTTTATCATATTGTAAACAAATATGATAAACCAGAGAAAATAATACATTAATTTTCAAAAACAGGGCAATTTTCTTCTCCTAGTAGTTATTTATAAATCACCTTTGATGGAAGGTCTTGAACCTAACTTGTTTTTCATCATAACTTCAACTCAAAATACTTCCTCTCCTCTTTTTTTCACATTTTTACTCTTTGTCTCACGCAAATAATTGTTCTTTGCCAGTAGGTATTTTATTTACAATGTGTGTCAGTTTCCTGAATCCTAGGAAATTATCAGGCATTTAATATACTTTAGAAACTGGTGTGTTAGGGGCTTGGCTGTTATACTTACTGACATTGTCATTCACTTTACAACCATATGGAAAAATATGTCAGGGTTAATGAAAGTTCACTTAGAGCTAAATATGTAAGCCTTCCTTGGCATTTAAATAAAAGCTTTTGATTGTAAGAAATTACTACAAACAACTATATGACAAAAAATATGACAACCTGTTTGAAATGAACACATTTCTGGAAAGGTATAATCTACCAAAACTGAACCCAGAAGAAGCAGAAAGCCTGAATAGGCCAATAACAACTAATGAAATTAAAGAAGTAATCCAAAATATCCCAAAGCACAAAACCCCTGGACCAGATGGCTACACAGGTGAATTTTACCAAACATTTAAAGAAGAACTAACTCCTATCCTCCTCAAACTATACCAAAAAATTCAGGAAGAGGGAAGACTCCCAAACTCTTTCTATGAGGCCAATATTATTCTAATCCCAAAACCAGGGCAAGATCCAACGAAGAAAGAAAGCTACAGGCCAATATCTCTGATGAACATAGATGCTAAAATTCTCAACAAAATATTGGCCAATCAGATTCAGCAGTATATTACAAAGATCACACACCATGATCAAGTGGGCTTCATCCCAGGGATGCAAGGACGGTACAACATTTGAAAATCAATAAATGTAATACACCACATCAGCAAATTGAAAGATAAAAACCATATGATCATATCAATAGATGCTGAAAAAGCATTTGATAAAGTGCAGCAACCATTTATGATAAAAACCCTCAGCAAAATGGGAATAGAGGGAGCCTACCTCAACATCATAAAGGCCATCTATGAGAAACCTGAAGCCAACACCATCCTTAATGGACAAAAACTGAAAGCTTTCCCCCTAAGATCAGGAATGAGACAAGGCTGCCCACTTTCTCCACTTCTATTCAACATTATCTTGGAAGTTCTAGCTATAGCCATCAGAGAAGAAAAAGGAATCAAAGGTATCCAAATTGGAAAGGAGGAAGTCAAACTGTCATTATTTGCAGATGATATGATAGTGTACATACAAAACCCGATTGGCTCCACCAAAAACTTACTGGACTTAATAAGCAAATTTAGCAAAATAGCTGCCTATAAAGTCAATATCCAGAAATAAATAGCATTTTTGTATACCAATAATGAAACAACAGAGATAGAAGCGAAAAAATAAATCCCATTTACCATAGCAACAAGAAAAATAAAGTACCTAGGAATCAACTTAAGTAAGGAGGTAAAAGACCTGTACTCAGAAAACTACAGAAGAATGAAGAAAGAAATCAAGGAAGACACAAGTAAATGGAAGCATATACCATGTTCGTGGATGGGAAGAATTAACATCATTAAAATGTCCATACTACCCAAAGCAATCTACATATTCAATGCAATCCCAATTAAAATACCAATGACAGACTTCACGGAAATAGAAAAAATACTTCAAAAATTTATATGGATCCAAAAATGCCCACGAATAGCCACCACAATCTTGAGAAAGAAGAACAAGGTAGGAGGAATCACAATACCGAACTTCAAACAATACTATAAGGCTACTGTCATTAAAACAGCATGGTACTGGCATAAGAATAGACATATAGATCAATGGAACAGAATAGAGAGCCCAGAAATTAACCCAGGACTCTATGGTCAACTAATATTTGACAATGGGAGAAGGAACATCCAATGGAGTCAAAACAGTCTCTTCAACAAATGGTGTTGGGAGAACTGGACAGCAACATGCAAAAAGATAAAACTAGACCACCAACTTACACCATACACCAAAATAAACTCAAGATGGATAAAGGATTTAAACATCAGCCATGCCACCATAAAAGTCCTGGAGAAAAATATAGGCAGTAAACTTTGGATATCCCACTCAGAAATATGTTTACTGATACTTCACCAAGGGCAAAGGAAATAAAAGAATGAATCAACAAATGGGACTATATCAAATTGAAAAGTTTCTGTTCAGCTAAAGAAAATATCAGCTAAATTCAAAGGGAACCAACTCTATGGGAAAACATAATTGCCAATGATACCTCAGACAAGGGTCTGATCTCCAAAATATATAAAGAACTAATGGGACTCAACACCAGGGAGACAGACAGCCCAATTAAAAAATGGGCAAAGGACCTGAACAGACAACTCACTGAGGAAGATTTACAAAGGGCCCAGAGGCATATGAAAGAATGCTCAACGTCACTAGTTATCAGAGAGATGCAAATTAAAACCACAATAAGATACCACCTCACACCTGTCAGAATGGCAATCATCAGCAAATCAACAAACAACAAGTGTTGGCGAGGAACCCTCATACACTGTTGGTGGGAATGTAGGCTGGTGCAGCCACTGTGGAAAGTTTCCTTAAAAAACTAAAAATGGAACTGCCTTTTGATCCAGCAATTCCACTACTTGGACTATACCCAAAGAAGCCTGAGACACCAATTCATAAGAACCTATGCACACCTATGTTCATAGCGGCACTATTTACAATAGCCAGGTGCTGGAAACAGCCTAAGTGCCCATCAGTGGATGATTGGATCAAAAAACTTTGGTA
>PVIW01007326.1:9828-74444 GCA_004026585.1 Noctilio leporinus | reverse complement strand
ACAACATGGGTGGAACTGGAGAGTATTATGCTTAGTGAAATAAGCCAGTCAGTGAAGGACAAATATCATATGATCTCACCCATTACAGGACAATAATGAACAAAACTAACAACAAGCAAAAACAGAACCAAATATATGAATACAGTGAATAGGCCTTCACTGGCCAGGGAGAAAGGGGTTGGGGGGAGGGGGGAGGCAGAGGCGGGGGAGGGGAGCAGCTTAGACAAGAACCTAGTATAAAGGAACCATGGACTTGGACAACAGGTGGGATTGACTTTGGGGGGGATGGGTGGGTGAGGAGGGGGACGGAGAAGAGCAAAAAAGGGATGGATGTAATACAACAACAATAAAAAAAAAAAAAAAGCTAAAAAATAAATAGATAAATAAAAGAAGTACAAATAGGTAGTCATAGAATAGCCATGAGGATGTAAAAGCATAGTATAGGAAATGAAGTAGCCAAAGAACTTAAATGCATGACTCACAGATATGAACAATGGCGTGTGGATTGCCTGAGAGAGTACAGGGTGCTGGGTGGAGGGGGATAAAGGAGGAGGAAATTTGGGACAGCTTTAAGAGAATCAATAAAATATAATTAAAATTAAAAGGAAAAGGGATTTGTTGCCATGGTTTAAAACTCAATGAAAGACAAAACCCCTAAAAAGAGTAAACAAGAGTTCTATCCCTTCATACAGAAAATTCTTTTTTGAACTTTTAACTAGGCAAGAGTTCTCTAATCCAGAGACAGAGCTAGTCACAGTACAAAACCCAGCCACTTAAAACCATAAAACTAGAGTAGGTTTATGAAACTATTCCCATTTCAGTCTAAAATTAAGTACTCACTGTTTCAAAAGAAATATGAATCAGAATTAAGTTTGTGGGCCTACAATGAAAAAAGCATTTCCACCATAAAACGTATCACTAATTAGGATTTAATCTTGCGACTTAACAAAAAACCCAAATCTCCCTATCATTCCTCCAAACTTTCAAAGAAAAACCAACACCATTTAAATATTTGATCAGTTAAGTAAAGCATGTTTCTCAAGTGGTTGACTAGGGTAACTCAGAAAAGGCTTAACCATAAGCAACATAATACTCCTTCCTCATGGCATCCCTGTTCACTGAAAACCACTCTGCTCAGTAGCAGTAGAGGACATAAACATGGCCTCACAATGCCCAAGTTTTCTCCAAACTGTTACTCTACTTTTGCAAAGCCTGACATTCTTAATGAGCTATTTAAGCCAGCATGGCTATGGTCCAAACACACAGACTTATACTCATAAATGTATAAATTTTCAGTTACCAGCCATGTAAATTATCAAGGTCACTGTACCTTTTACTTTTTGTATTAATAGCTGCGAACAATATGAGATCCTCCACCATGTGTAATTATCTTATTTGGAGTAAAATTAAATATCCTTAAATCCCAGGACTTCTCTGTGCTGCTTAGTATGTCTGTAGGCCTTCACACACAACCACCATTTAGTGTGATCTGTCAGAATACAAACTAATGTGAACAAGAAGCATGAGAATACTCTGCAGTAAATCTCTATATTCTGATATGGAAATGTGTCATGAGATACTGTTAAATGGAGAAAGTATTACAGAATAATTATTTGACTTTTATGAAAAAGTATTACACATTTGCATACAGGTGTGTTTAGAAAATGGGAGGATGCATTATTGAAAGTTTAATAGTACTTTTAAGTTGAAAGATGAATGAAGAACTGAAGAGCATGGGGACAGTGAAAGAGACTTTATATAAAAAATGGACACACACACATAATAGTTAACTATGTCTAGATTGTTAAAAAAAAAAAAAAAGAAAAGTAAAAAGTAACCAAGACGAGTTATTAAGGTCAGCCTGTTGGAAAAAAACGTATACATAATTTCAAGTGTTTTGTGAACTTTCTAAGGCACATTTACCCTCCAATAATAAAGACAACTATTACTTACATTGCTTATAAAGTTCTTATATATAAAAACACAATGTTGTTCCTTCTTAGTCATCATTGATATATAGACATCTATATTTCCCCTAATTTATACTTATTCCCTCCAAATATTCAATACTAAGTAAATCTTAACATTCCCAAACATCACCATTATTCATTGAACATTTACCACATGGCTATAAGCCCAGGGCTATAACATACATGGAAATTATACCTGCCATCAGGCCTTACAAAAATGCTGAAAATAGATGCTCTTAGGTTAATATAGATAAGCTCTGCATTTAAATAGTTGTCTTCCCCTGCCCCACAAACTTTATCAATATTTAATGTTAAGAGATGTTTTTCAACATGAGGAGACAGTTAGCCAATAGTTTTTTAAAAAGTTAAGACTAATATGCAAATAAATTACAATAAGATTTGCAAAAAGAGCTGTCTTAAATAGCTGATAAATCCTCTGAATATCAATTATTTACTGAAAAAGTCTATGATTTCACCTTTACAAATTTTAGCTCCCATTATCATCTTAAAATGTATTCTAAGTCAAAATTCATATGTGTTTAAATAATACATAAAACTTCCACTACAAGCTGCATTTGTATAGTAATAGTTTGCAATAAAATTTGTAGTACAATTATTATGGGCTATTTATTAAAAATACCCAGTAGAATACAACCCAGGGTAAAAAGTCTGAAACATTTAGACTTACCTCATCACAGTCTCCTTCAACCATGGCATATATAGCTTTCTTAACCAAGTTAGTACCTAGAACATAGATCTGAGCATTAATGAAGGAAAAATGTAATTAGTTTCTTAAAGACACCTAAATTATAATAGCATAACAGAAATGTCCAATGCTGAATTCTACCTTTAATGTAGATAACAATTGTCTCAAATTAAAGTGAGAAAAATTTTAGGTTTAAAATGAGAGGCCAACAGAACCTACATGTAGCAGTATATGTTTCCTCTTGAAAGACCTGACATACTCCTTTTTCTCAGGTGCAATCATTTGCTCCAAGCAGGAGTTTGTGCTATTCTGTTTAAAGGGAAAAGGGAAAAAAGGAAATGGCAAGCGAAGTATGACCACGCAACACAGGAACTTCTTGGGCTGGCCAGAACTTACTAATTTACCCTTGAACCAATCTTGTCAAAGATCACACCAGAACTACTGTGACCCAAAGTGGGTCCAAGACACTGGGTTGATTCCTATAAACCTTACGATGAGCCTGGGCACACTAACTCTGGCCTCCCAAATGAAGTCAGTTGTATGTCTGCAACTGTCTAGCAAATGTGTCCTAGTTAAAGGGAAAACAACTACCCAATATGATTTTAAGAGAAGAAAGAAATTCAGATAAGAAATCTCTTAATTCTCAAAACATGAGCAAACACATAACATGGGCCAAACAAAATGTCGATGAGCTAGGATGCAACTCTTTTTTTTTTTTTTATTGTTGTTGTATTACATCCATCCCTTTTTTTCTCCCCTCTGTCTAGGATGCAACTCTTAAGCCACCGGCTTCTGTCCTCTGAAATAGCCAACTGCCTATTAAACAGCCAACTGATTTAATGCATAAATGGCTCAAACTTGGCTTATATAATAAGCCTGATTCATTAAAAGTCTTAGTGGTAAACTATAATATTATAAGTTGATTAAACCTAATGTAGTAAGTAAACCAATTCATGATAATTTCTCATATCTAAGATTCTGCCTTAAATTGGACAGTAACACTAATAGAAAAATAACTACAAGTGACAAAACTGCCAGTAATCAAATACTGCTACAGGCAGCAAAAATTCTTTCATGAATGCTAACTTAGTATATCCCAGAATTTGGCATACTCAGACAACTACTTGTCTACCTGATCTTCCATCCTGAACAAAGAGCCAGTAGTTCCTAAACACCAGGTCAGGCTTACATCACTGTCACCTGGGGAAGTTTCACCCTGCTTCTAACAGGACAAACAAGGTTCTCAGGGGGAGGGGGCCTATGCACTTGTTTTTAAACTACCCAGATGACTCTATTGGCTATTGTAAGATTAACTGAAAAATGCCATAAAAGGAAGACCCAAGAAAAAGATTACTGGAAATAGTAAGAATTCTTTTTCCTGGTCTTCCCTGAATTGTTAATATAATGTTTGATAACTAGTACTAAATAATGGTAATATTTAATACTAATAATGGTAAATAATGGTAATAATAATTTTGCCTTGATTGAAGTCTACTTCACCCAAATATACACAACTGCTTGAGGGTTATGATCAAGTGCCCTAAAAATGCTATAAAAATGCAGTATTTATTATAACAAAGCATTTTTAACATAAAAGTTTGAAGGTTGGGAAAAACAAAAAAAAGTCACCTGCAAACAAAATAGGACTAGAAGCATGGATACATGGAAGAAACAGACTGACAGATCCCAGAGCAGAGGGGACTGAAAGAGATCAGCCAAAAGACATTGATGCACATAAGCATAACCCATGGACACAAACAACAATGTGGTAAATGCCACAGGGCGGGAGAGACTGGGGAACATCTCTAATAGTAACAATTAAAAAAATGGTTGACTACTACTTACTGGAAAGATAATCTCTCAAACAAAACAATAAAAATTTTATTAAAAACATTTTTAAAATATTTTGACATGAAAACAATCTTAGCATCATGCTCATTTCTGCATATTTACATTTAAGTCTTTTGCTTCAAAAAACAAAAAAAGTAACTTAATGCATTTTTTTAGTGACATATTTTTCTTACCAATGCCATTTCTCCTGTATTTGGAATCCACAGCTAACATGGCTATATAACCTCTGCGGAACATCTTTTTGTGCATGTCCAACTTGCAAACGATGGCACCTACACACTCCTCCCCTACCATGGCCTTAAAAATAAACAAACAGTTATGAAGAACATATTGCCACTAGGCACTGCACCCAGGGAAACAGCTACTACTGATTAGCATTTTTGAGAAATAATGAGAATTCTAGGAAGAAGGTAGAAGTTTAAAAAAATCTAAATCCCAAAGCTCTTTCAAATATTCTAGTTTTAAAATCTTTCAATAGTCTTTAGAACAGTAATTTCTTATGCTTATCATCAAAGCATAGAGAGAAAAAAAGCAAGATTTCCACAAGGTAAGCATTCAAGTGTTTTATAAAAGGGTTCTAATTATGATTAGCTTTAAAAGAGGTTTATAATTATTTACAATAAAAGACCTACATATTTAAGATTTGGGATGGGAAAATATATGAAAATCGTTTCTTAAAGAAAAAAATCTATTCTTTAGAATTTGATAAAATATTTTGAAACTTGCTTATTGGCAGAGTACAATAATTTTCAATTTAATTATAATCAAGCTTTAGTGAAAGATTTATACTTGAATAGTATTCTTTGATCAGGGGTAAAAATGTTAAGATTTTCAGAAAAAGGATTATTACAAGGTATTCCTTGGATCTTACCCAAGGGGTTTTTGTTATTGAGATACTACAAACAGGTAAGAGTCTCATTTTTAGGACACTCTTGACAGTGTGAGTCATTGCCATAAAGCTCATAGAATACTTAGAACTCAAAATCAGAGCTTTCTATTTTAACAAAAATGTACAGCTTTCCAGAATCATTAAGATTTTCAGTGTCACCCACTGAAAGTGTTTTTCAAAAACTCCATCATTTACTGGTGGCACAGTGGATAAGGTGCCGGCCTGAGAACCCAAAGGTCGCTGGTTTGATTCTCCAGCCAGGGCACATAACCAGGTTGCAAGCCAGACCTCCAGCCAGGTCTGTGGCTGGAGGCAGGTGAAAGACAACCATACACTGATATTTCTCTCCCTCTCTGCCTCTCTCCCTTCCTCTCTCTGGAAATAATAATATCTTAAAAAAGAAAAAGAAAGAAAGAAATTTCAAATCTTCTTTGTCCTGTGACCAAGGAAGAAACAAGCAAACAAGGTATATTGGTTCCCTCTTGGGCTAGATTGATTTCTTCCTAATTAAGAACCTGTAGGAGCAAAACCAAATTGTACACATCATTCAAAAATAAAAGTCCAATAGATATACATGATTATTATTAATAGGATGTTGATAATGAGGAAGGTCAATGCTTTTTCCTGATAAATTGCTGATGAAGATATACACTTATAAGAATCACTAAACTGCTCGTCAATTTTTCCAAATAAAAGCTTCTGCACATACATTTGGAACTCATGCTATTAAATGTGTTCTTTGTTTAGATACGAACTGAAAAAGTCCTAGAAAGATTTAGACTTAACTCTAATGGCCAAAGGCTTATCAACCTATAGAATTAAAAAGCATAAAGTGTGTGAATTAGATTCCTAAAATCCAGAACACTATAAACAAGAAGTGTTTCCAGAAGAAGCCAGAAAGTTAAATTTAAAACAAATGAACAGAAGTATTATACATCATTAATAATAAGTTTAAGAAGTTTGAGAACACATCTACAATTGAAAATACCATGAACTCAAAAGATGTAGTGAAAAGGTTACGTACAGAGTAATTGACAGTGCCTCTCATTTGCATGCACTCTAGTTTCAGGTTACAATTATTAGAAGGAATCATAATAAAATGTCATTTCTGTTAGTCAAATATAATCAAGTATAGGCCATTTTCTAAGGTTCAACATCATTTGTTCCATTTAATCCATTACAGGTCACTTATGAAAACCAGGAACAGTTTGGAGGTTTCTGGTCATTTGAGATTAATATTGGTAAGGACATTTGTCCCTTGATAAAGTATAACTTCATAACAATGATATTCACTGAATGGGTCAAGGTTATTACATTTCTTAGGTCCTTGTCCTTGTTTCCATGAGGCCAGGAGACTTGGGTTCTAACTTTACCTCTCTGTCACTAAACATCTAGAGATTTAAACATTGTAAAGTCACTCTGGTCCTTGCTTATTTGATTAAAAAATAAACGAAGCCCTGGCTGGTAGCTCAGTGGACCGGCACCAGCCTGCAAACCCAAAGGTCACTGGTTCAATTCCCAGCCAGGGCAATATAACCACGTTGCAAGCCAGGTCTCCAGCCAGGTCCTTAGCTGGAGGCAGGTGAAAGGCAACCATACATTGATGCTTCTTTCCCTTTCTTCCTCCCTCCCTGCCCTTCTCTCTAAAAATAATGAATAAAAATCTTTAAGTAAATAAATGAGCTTGCCCTGGCTGGTAGCACAGTGGATAAGATGCCAGCCTGTGAACCCAAAGGTCAATGGTTCAATTCCCAGCCAGGGCACATAACCAGGTTGCAAGCCTCCAGCCAGGTCCATAGCTGGAGGCAGGTGAAAGGCAACCATGCATTGAAGTCTCTCTCCCTCTTTCCCTTCCTTTCTCTCTCTCTAAAAAAAATTAAAGTTAAAATTAAAATAAATGAGATAGATTATCTCTAGGGCCCTGTACAGTTCTAAAATGATATGATTTTAAATAAATGTACACACTTATGTTTAAGTAGCTTTTAAATGCAAAATTTTAAAATTCCAATATAAAGGCCCCCAGTGTTACATGGCCTCTCATTGTTTAGCTACTGTTTTATGTCCCACACCACTAGATTCATACTTGCCCTCATAAACCTTATATAAGTTAACCACTTGTGCATATCTCTATTTCTATATATTCAGAATTTAATGTTAAACTGACTCTTAAGGGCTAAAGTACAAATTAACTGGTCAACTTGGAGAAGTCTACATAAAATCCAAACTAAAGTTAACTAATATTATCAGTCTAAAATGACACACTAGTTGAGAGCCCTAGGTAATATCATTAATTCACTAGTTGACTAAATATCATACAGGGTGGCAAATGTAGGCTTCCAGTTGTTCACATAAAAATATAATAACAATAACATAAGAATAAACTGTTTCACATATCCACAACTGTAAACCTACTTTTGACCACCCCTATATATACACAACTATTTTCTGAAATCAACAAAAATACATACACTCTTTCAATGTGAAGTGTAATTCAATTGTCTGTTTCTATGGGTTAATTTTCAGTTAAATAAATCTAAAATTTTTAGCAATTACAATGACATTTGATATTTATAACGTTAAAAAATCATTTTCCCATTTTTGATACAATGGTTAGAATCCTAAGAGTTTTATAGAATATAAACTAGTTCCCACGTTTAAAACAAATGTACTAAACTAAAGATTAGCAAAGTGAACACAATAAAATAGCAGAATTACCATCATTTTATAAATATTGAGGACATATGTTCAGATTATCAGTAAACTATAGAATCTGAAAGATGCATTTCTGAAGCATTATTAAAATGCCTTGCAGGGAATTACCAAGTACAACAAAATCAATGCTGAAACAATAAATAATGGTAGTGGCTTTTCCCTTTCCATATCATAAAATACTCCTTAAAAAGCATGTTGCCTTTCAGTAAAATTCAATGGAAACAACATGCTTGTGAGGACATGATACAAAGCACACACCTGCAGTTAATAGTTCAGTGAAAGGCTTCAAACAGAGTGAAATTGGTCAATATAAATGGAAAGAAACTGTCATGTAATGTTTTAAAAACTTGTTCAGCTTATGCGTAGCCAGGTCTTTTTAGCTTACACATAAGTAGAAAAATTTCCATCAATTACACTTCACAAACCAGTTTTACTACTAGTATTTAAGCATATTCATGATCAGTTTCTTAAAAAAAAAAAAAAAAAAGAAAAATTAAGTTAGTCACAATTTCACACTTGTTTCCTACATTTTGCAAAAACGTATTTTGCTCAAGCTTCGGTTTTCCAGCCGCCAGACGCGTTCCTAGCGCCTTCTGCAACCGAGCAGCAGCAAGCGGGCTGGCTACAACTGGGGGCGGCCCTGCGGAAGTGAAAGGAAACAATCTCCACGGTTAGCGAACATGCTCGGACCGCTTAATTCTGCAACGTGGCCGCAGTCATCATCGACTGACAATCATGTCCCCCCAAACATCTTTATGCCTCCTCTTCCCTGATTATCGCTGTAATTGGGCGATTAATAAGGTCTGCAGCATCCGAACAGAATTGTTCAAACGAAACGATTGCCAGGTAGTCGGAGAACGAGAGGGGGCAATTAAAGAGGTGAAACACTACAAGCTAACGCCAGGCGGGTTCCAGACCTCCAACGCGCAGCGCACAGGCCGGCTACACCTGCGAGGGTCCGGGAGGGGCGCGGCGGCCAAGCGCCCCCGCCTCCGCAGGCCGCCGGGGGACCCCCGGGCACCGGCCCCGCCGCGCTCGCCCGCTCCCTGCCCTGCGCGGCCCGCGGCTCTGCCGCTCGCACCCTCACTCCGTGCACTTACCAAGAAACATAGCTGCGGCCAGTTGTGGATAAAATATCTATAGGTATAAATGGAGTAGGGTTCGGACAGATCTTTGGTGATCAGTCTCATGATATCGGGCATTTGCAGCTCGGACTCGTAGCGGACGTAACGAATGGTCCGGTCCTCCCCGCGCTCCCCCTCCCTGCCCGGGGCGCTCCTCAGGCTGCAGCCGGCGCTCAGCGACGACGACAGCCGCCGCACCTGCTCCTCCGCCTCGGGCGGCCGCGCCGCGCCCCCCGCCAGTCCGTTGCGGGCCGCCGCCGCGTCTGCGGGGCTGGGGAGCGCAGTTCTTGCGGGGCCGGGGAGGCAGCGAGGGGGGCTCTCCCCCGGGCGCCCCCCGGATCCTGTCGTGGCAGTCGCTCGGGGGCCCCCGTCCGGGGTGGCCGTGGCCGTGGCCGCCTCGGCCGCGCTGAAGACCTTGCTCTTGAGGGAGGCGGCCGCCCGGAGGTGCCGCAGTTCGGGGCTGATCAGTCCGTTGAGCTGCAGCTGCTCCTGCGGCGGCGGAGGGCACCGGCCGCACGGATGCCCCTTGGCCGCCTCGCTCCCCGCCGGACGCCGCCCGCCGCCGCCTTCGTGCTCCTCGTCGTCGTCCTCGTCCTCGCTGCAGCAGACGAGCGCGGCCACCGCCGAGGCCGGAGGTGCCGGCGGTGGGAGGAGGCTGCTAGGCCCAGGCGGTACCTCCGCCATCCTAGAGGCGACACAAACCGAGAGCGGAGGCCATGAGACCCGGCCGACCAGCGCGGAGCCCGGGGCGCGGGGCAGGGGCCGGCGGCGGTGGGGGAAACAAAGGCAGGAACCGTCCCTCACCGAGGCGTCCCCCCAATTCCGCGGCTCCCCCACCCCCTCACGCTCCTCAGCGCCGCCCAGCTGCTCCGCCGGCCACCGTCCCCGTCTGCCCGGGCCCATCCGCCAGCCCTGTCACCGCTGCCCCTCCCTGTCCCCACCGCGAGGCTCACCCGGCACAGGTCCCCGCCGCCACTGCCGCCACTCCTCTTTCTCCTCTGCCGCTGCCGCCGCCTCCTAAGCCGCCGCGGCCGCCTCCACCGCCGAGGCTCACACTCAGCCGCCGTCGCCGTAAAGCGCCTCGGCTGTTACCCCGGGTAAAGTTTCCTGGGCCTGGCTTTACGACACTTCCCTGCCTGCCGGCCGCCAGGGCCAAGGGAAAGGGGCGTGGAGGGAGGTGACCCGTGGAGGGGCGGGGACAAAGGTGTCTCCCGCCGGCTTCGGGGGAGGTGCTTGCTAATGGGTGGGGCTGCGGGGCGGGGAAGTGGCTCGGGGCTAGGGAGCAACTTGCTGGGATCCCAGCCTATTCCCTCCGGCGTGGGGGCGCCTCAGCCGGCAGAGTCCGCAGAGCCGGAGTGACGCGCCGGACCGGCGCTCCCTCTTCCGAGCTCGGCGCTTCTAAGAAGCTGCGGCGAAGCCCCCACTCCGGGCCTGCGACCCCGACGAATACAAAACTCCTGAAAATGCTTTTCCTCCCCTGTATCTCGTTTGACGTTCGCACTACCGGGGGGTGGGGATGGGGGGGGGGCGGTACCGAGTCTCTTAAACTTGAGCAAATCAGGGGAGAAAAATCGAAAAGGAGAGGAAGTTAAAATGTGACTTAACTTTAACTATTGCCTCTTTAAAGTCAGAGAAACAGGTAGTCCTCTTCTTCTATAAAGAGACCCCCCCCTTCACCCGGCCAGGGGAAATTGGGGGTAAAAGTGATGAATAGGTATTGACAACAAGCACGCCTAGGAAAGCGTGAGGATGGAAAAGAATGACTAGGACTAGAAAAGTACATTCCTATGCAATATACAGATCACATACCAGAGAAATACCCACTTGAAACCTATATAATCTTATTAACCACTGCCCCTCCCCATAAATTTAATTAAAAAAAAAAAACGTTTTTAAAGTTTAGATTCCTAAACTTGTGACAGGACTTGTGATGGGGCCAAAAGCACGGTGAAGAGGCGTCCTGAAGCTCCGCGGCCCGCCCAGCTCCCGAGGCAGCTGCGGACAGGGTGGCACTGCGGCCGCCGCCACCTGGCGCGTGGCTCGCTCGCTCGCTCCGCTGTGGTCCACCACCCGTGATTTTCAGCAGATCTGTTCTAAGAGGAATGCAGGTAGTGAAACTCACCAGCACGCGGAGCAAGTGAACTTTTTCAACAAGAGATTGGTACAGTGGGTCAGGTGTGCGGCAGGTGAACGTTTGCAGGGACATAATTCTATGACTGATGATGCTTGCAAGTGTTTGCCATAATCTAGCCTGTGTGAAGTGGTGTGCACTGAACATAGCTGCTGTTAGATACAATTGTGAAGGTCCTCGTCGCTAAAGGTGTTAAGGAAAAACTGCCCCTTTCTATACAGAAGTTCAACTTATGCTGATTCAAAAGTAGTAATTAAAAGATTTTGTTACTATGTATCAGGCATTGTTTTTAAGTATCTTGCATGTATTTATTAACTCATTTATAGGTCTATAAAAACTCATTTAAGGTTGGGTTTTTTTTTTTTTTTTTTTTTTAAGAAATACTGACATTTGTGCATATATGGACATAGAAGCTTATTTCTTTCAACCTTGTTTATAATAGCAAAAATAATTCCCAGCCACCTAAGTATCAACGCAGGAATGACTAAATATATTAATGGTACATAAATACTATAGAATAATGATGTTCATTGGTATTGTTTTAAAAATTGAAATAGATGTATTGGTGCTTTTCCAGTTACTCTGGCTGCATTGCAAATTTCCCCCAACAACATAGTGGTATGAAGCAATCCTTTATTATGCTCACAGATTCTGTGGGTCAGGAACTCAGCACAGCAGGGATGACTTTTCTTTGCTCCATTATGCATAGGGCCTTAGCTGGAAGACTTTGAAGGCTGAGAAAGCAAATCATCTGAAAACTTTCCACTCTCATTTTGGTGGTGGATGCTGGCTGGAAGCTGCAGACTGGAGACTTCAGTTCCACTCCGGGTGGACCTCTTCATGTTATCTCAGTATGGACTGGTTTGGACTTTCTCACAGCATGATGGCTGGGTTCCAAGATTGAGAGGGTGGGGGAGGAGGAGGAGGGAGGGAGGGAAGGAGCAAGATTACTTTTTATGAAGTAACCTTGGAAATCATACAGTGTCAGTACAATTTTGCTGCATTCTATTTATCCACTCGATTACAAAGCCTCATTCAGGTTTAAAAGGAGGGGAAATAGACCTCAATCCAATGGCAAAGAGGCAAAGTTCCTAAAGAGCAGGTGAGACCAGAAATATTGCTGTGGCCATTTTTGGACAACACAAATTTGCCACAAGTGCTTACACTGAAAAATCTCCTGAACACCTTAAGATTGTAAAATGAATGAGAAGCATGATAAGTACAATGTGATACCATTTACGGTTTATAAAAGAATACAAAACAAACCCATATTTCCAAATGTTCATACACTGTTTAAAGATACATATTTTTCAAACAACATGGTTTCTAAATGTAACCTGGGTGTTCAGCAAAAGAAACAATCTATTCAAGTCATGCAGGAAAAACTGATGAAGATGGACCCACACAACTCCTTAAGACATCTCTAAGAGTAATTTTTACTTAAAGAAATGCCTATCATTCATGGTGGAATATAACCTTCTCATTGGAAACATGTGACTATTTAATGAATGAGTGGCACCAAGTCTTCATGTTCTTTCCATATAGTAACTTGTCATTGAGCTTTCTCACACTAAGGAGCTGACCTGATGTCATAAAGTTATTTTCAGAAAGATTAGAGTTATAAAGACCTTCTTGGGGTCAGGGATAGAGATGTCTTCACTTTGTGTTCATATAGAAAAACTTAAGGTTTTTTTGTTGTTGTTGTTTTCACTGAATTATGCTATTCTCTCATTCAGCAGTCCAGGATGTCAACCAGAGTAAATTCTGGTCTCCTTACTAAGTAAGAATCTAATAAGAGCTCCGATATCTAAGTTCTGGTAACTCCACTTTATATCCCAGTATTAAAATCCCCATAATGAAGCCCTGGCTGGTAGCACAGTGGTTAAGGCGCCGGCCTGCGAACCCAAAGGTCGCAGGTTCGATCCCCAGCCAGGGCACATAACCAGGTTGCAAACCAGGTCTCCAGCCAGGTCTGTGCCTGGAGGCAGGTGAAACACAACCACACATTGATTCTCTCCCTGTCTGTCTCTCTCCCTTCCCCTCTTTCTAAAAATAATAAAATAAAATATTTAAAAAATAAATAAATAAAATAAAATCCCCATAATGATCTCCTAAAGTCAGATGACATCTCTAACAAATCTGTACTTATGAAATCTTTTGTTTTTCGCTCATGTTTGTGAGTAATATGCTGATATGACGATAGCATTATTTTAGGAATAGAAATGAAATTAGTTCACTCATGATTTAGGCATAGTTGCCTATTATGAAATTCTGAAAAGACGACTGTCTCTCATGAGCAATGACTTCATAGGAACTAATGGTCTCTGAGCAGCTAAAGTGTAACCGGTGATATTTTTCTCTTTGGATAATTGGTATGTTCATTGCTTTGTAATACCCTATGATGCCATAGTCATTTTTGTTTTACTATTTTCTTTTTCTTTTTTTTTTTTTTTTACATCAAAAAGAAAACACCTCTTTGTTTTTTTAGAAGAAATAACTTCTTGCCCTGAGTGGTGTGGCTTAGTTAGCAGGACATCATCCTGAAAGGGGAAAGTTCACAGGTTTGAGTCGTGGTCAGGGCACATGCCTAGGTTTCAGGTTTGATCCCTGGTTGGGGCACGTACTAGAGGCAACTGATTGATATTTTCCTCTCACATTGATGTTTCTCTCCCTTTCTTCCTTTCTCCTTTCCCCTTCTGTTATAGAAAAAAAGAAATAACTCTGCATTCCATCAATTTAAAAAAAAATAGCAATTTCACAAACAAAATAATAAAGCAACTTTCTGAAGCTAGTTTGGAAGGAAAACATTCACTTCCTAATTCTTTCTAACAGTTAAATGTTTTTCTCGTATTGCCTAGGTTTAGAGGGAAAACCTAGTTTTGTACCAACCTGAAAGGTAACCATAGGAACAAAGACAATAATAATGGGAGAAATGCTGTAAGTTCCCATGATTCAGCAAGATGAGATGTGCCATAGGCACACATACTGAATAATTTAAATATTTGTGTAGTTCCGTGTACCATGTGGTTCTTACTAATCCTATTATACACAAAACCTTGAATATGAATCTCCTTAACTTTATTTAATCCTAAGTGAAAGAAAGAGCATACATCAAATTTGAGGGCCATAGAATTTAATCAAAGAATGAATATTAGTATATGGTTTTACTACCTACATATAACCCTGGAATACTGTGAGATTCCTAGGTAAAGTGCTTTAATTAACAATATGATTCTTCTCCCCTTTGAATTTTGGGGTGTGACAGTCTGTTGTTTATACTTCTTTTCCTTTGCAAGCAGTGATTGGCAGTCCCAACTATACGCCCAGATTTTGTTTGTAGAGCTGAGGCCTCTGGAGAATATGAGGAACCAAAGAGAACTATGAGCAAATAGTCCTCATTTTCATTACTTTTTTTTTTTTTTAAGATTTTTTTTTTTTTTTCCCAGAGAGAGGGGAAGGGAGAGAGGCAGAGAGGGAGAGAAATATCAATGTATGGTTGCCTTTCACCTGCCTCCAGCTACAGACCTGGCTGGAGACCTGGCTTGCAACCTGGTTATATGCCCTGGCTGGGAATTGAACCAGCGACCTTTGGGTTTGCAAGGTGGCACCTTATCCGCTGTGCCACCAGCCAAGGCCATTTTCATTATTTTTAATTTCATACTTGCTTTCATAGTAGGCTGATTCTCATATCTCCACCAGGGCTTGTGAATGCTACTGGAGAGAATCATATTCCTACATGGTTAAAGTTATTGGAAATTCTTGGTCTCCAACTTAGCTATGCCATAATTTTGGGGGCTCTAGAATTATTTTATCTGTCTCCCAGGCTAGCTTCATCCCACAGCGACTATATTCTAGACCACTACATGCTTCACATTCTCCCTCTCAGCAGATGGCCCTGCCTTCATTTCACTAAGAAAAATGAACTGTTCCATAGGTACATTCTTTCAACTTCTGCTCCTTCCTTGTACCTATAAATGCATCTATATTTGAACTTACACTTACCTTCTTCCCCCCTAGTCTTAGAGGGGGATAGATGGCCTGATTCTTCAAGACTAGGGCTTCCCTCTGCCTATGGGCTTGATACCATCTCTTTCAGTTTCCTTTAGGACCTCTCCCATTATTATTTCTCTCTTGAATTTTCAACAGTACCTTTGCTAGCTACTACCTCCTCAGAGTTTGTAAACATATTCCATCTGGAAACTCCTGCTACCATCCTTTTTCCCCTCTCCTTTCCATCACAGTGAAACTGCTAATCTGCAGAGGGTAGCCACTGTCTCCACTCAGGTGCAAGTTGATTCTCCAATCTGTTGGCTTCTGCCTCAGACCTTCCACTAATATCACTCTGGCAAAAGCCACAAAGGTTGACCCATTAGACTTTTCAATTTTCATGTCACTTAATTCCCCCGTCACTCAATCCTTCTTTGCCCTTTTGGAAACTCTTCCCTTGGCTTTTGTCATACCATTCTCTTTTGCCCTCCTTCTCTGAACATTTCTTCTCATTTTATTCTGATAATTGTAGTCTATAATCATAATAGTAGTAGCTAGCATTTAATGTGGGCCTATCATGCACTAGTATGTTATAAACAATATCTCATTACTTCTCATAATAACTCTACAAAGTATACAGTATGAATTTGTAGTTAGAAGCCAGACCAGAATTGGGCCACCAGCCTACTCCTCTGAGAATCACTGGAGAGGGGCTGGGTTTACTCATATCAATTAGGCCTATTTTAGGCTGAGAATGAGATGAGCTGCTTCTAATATACTATATGAGTAAAGGAATGTCTATACTAAAATTGCCACTTACTAGCTCTGTGGTCTTGGACAACTTCATGTCTCTGGGCTTCAGATTTCTTTTATTGAATATAGATACTATTACATGCTTTCATAGGATTTTGGGAGGGTTAAATAAATTAGCACTTAGTAAGCCTTTCATAAATGTTAGCCAGTCACCCATCCCATCCTCAGCATTTCTTTTACAGCTGTCCTCATAACATGCAAGCTGATGATGTCTGTCTCCTGCTTAAACATCTTCAGCAACCCACCATTGCCTAGTAATACCTAAACTTTGGTTAGAGTGTTTTGGATACAAATAAGAGAAAAACCAACCAGTGAAATCTAACTTAAAAAAAATATGTGAGAGTGAATTAAATAATATAGAACACTACCAGAGACAGTGTGAAGTTCAGGGTTAGTTGTTTCAGTGATAGTATTGAGAATCCAGGGTTTTATTTTTTTTTCTCTCCCATTATCTTCAGAGTCAGCTCCATTATAACACTGGTTTCCCTCATAGTTATAATAAGGTTGCATAAGCATTTGGAGCTATGTGTTTCTCTCTTTAAAAAACATTTATTTATTTATTTATTTATTTATTTTTAGAGAGAGTGTGAAAGGTGGGAGAAAAAAAGGAACAGAAACATCAGTGGGAGACCTGGCCTGCAACCTAGGCATGTGCCCTGACTGGAATTGAACCAGTAACCTTCCAGTTTGTGGGGTGATGCCCTGAGCCATATCAGTCAGGGTAGGGCTAGGTGCTTCTTGATTTATGCTCAAGTGAGAGGAAGGGACAGACTTTCTGTGACTTACATGACTTACTTTCCCAGAAATCTCTAGCAAACCTCTCTCAGTTTCTGATTGATCAGAATTAGTCATGTTATTCCTGACTCAATCACTAGAAGGAGACTAAGTGTACCCCCATTTAGGCTACTTGGGGCTGAATGAGGGTGAGCTTCTTTGGAAGCATATAGATGTGTGGGGAAGAGATGTATACTAAATAACATTAAATTTCTGTTAGAAAGAATGGGAGGGGATTCTGGGAAGACCACATTTGATGTTCACTTCTTAAACAAGGTCCTATTGATGACCTTACCATGAAGCACAAGTTATTTTTGCCATTCACAACTTTAACTCAAGTACTCAATTTATGATTATTATATACATGAGGGAAAGAACTTTGAACCAAACTACTACCTGTAGTTCCCAAAATGTATAAGATTGAAACAAGAAAAACCAGTGTCTGTGCTGCTTGTCATCTACCAGACTCAATAAGCAAAGACAGGAATTGAATCTTCATGGTCATTTTATTCAGATGGTTGATAATCTGAGAAGATAGAGTTTTGTACCCTAACAGTCTGTGTCACATTCCATTATAAACAGACCCTTTTTATAAGGGGAAGAAAGGTGTAGGTATGGGATTTGGAATTCAGGGAAAAGTAAATCAGGTAAAAGCTGCAGCATTCTTTCATCTATGTCCTAGGTAGTGGTCTTTGTTTTGTGGGCAGAGGTTTTTGTGTTCTGAAGGTGGTCATCTCACCCTGGATTATAATGGCTCAGAGAGCATCTTGACTGCTTGCAGTCCTACTGAGGCACAAAGGTGGAACTACTTATGGTGTCCTGAAGTCAAGGTGGGTCATACCTCCAGTTTCTGAAACAATAACTTTTACATTCATTGATTACTAAGCATATTAGCTGTTACCTGAAACTAAAATATTCTAACATTTGAGTCCCCCATCAAGATGATTTGTGGTTTCTCTGTGCTCATGCTGCTACTGCCCCTTGAAATCATCACCCACCACATGACTAACCCATCTCTCTCTCTCTGTCACACACACACACACATACGCACACACTTTTTATCACTTACAAAACTGGCTTTCCCATGCTGTGAGTGCTTTGGGTTTCCATGAGGACAGTTGGGTACCACACTTCTTTGCTCATCTGAGGTTTCTAGAATGGAAGCCTTTTAAGAGTGGGAATTATGTCTTTTTCCTTTTTTTTGTTTTTTACTGGTTGATGCATAATACATCATTCTGAATGTATGACTCAAAGATTGACCTTGCTCTACACCTTTTCAGGTAGTAGATCTCTCTCTTGGTGTAAATGCCTTAAAACAAGTTTATTTATATAGGACTTCTCATCCCTGGAAGTAATAGAAGTGTCTTCTAGTCCTGTCTTAAGATTCTTTTTGCTTAAAGTAGTCCCTTACAGATGTATTTTCATTATTTTAAAAAAGATTTTATTTATTATTTCCAGAGAGAGGGGAAGAGAGAGGAGCAGAGAGGGAGAGAAACAATGTATGGTTGCCTTTCACCTGCCTCCAGCTATGGATCTGGCTGGAGACCTGGCTTGCAACCTGGTTACATGCCCTGGCTGGGGAATTGAACCAGCTACTTTTGGGTTTGCAGGCTGGCAGTTATCCACTGCGCCACCAACCAGGGCTTATTTTTGTTATTAAATGAACATTTTGAGGCAATGTGTTCAATGACAACGCCACAGTCTACATACACATGACTGACTGGATTTTCTGGGCTAGTCCCTATACCCCAAAAGAAACGCAGAAGTGAAGAGACAATTTCATCATTATGGAGACTGAGTCTATAAAACCATTCCAGGAAAGATAAGTGATTTTGTAGACTTTGATAACATGTTAAAACATGTTTGTTTTATTACTTTTTTCTGAATGAGAAAATACATAAGCAAACAGGACATGAAAAGGCTAGTTTTAGAAAGCACAAAAAGAACGTAATGCTAAGAATAGTGCTGCAGTGCTACTGTAGGTGTTTAGGTCTCTAGTCCTAATACACTCTTTAGATTTGTTTCTCAATGCATATACAAAACTCTAAAATCTTAAATTCAACCATAGTAGGGAAATAAAAAGGATATGGTAACCAAGATATTTGTAATGTTATATTTATAGACTGTAATGGAAGTCTGTGAGTAATCTATAAACTCACAGCTGCTTCTCCAAGTTCCCATAGGATAAACCTTTGAAGTTCTGGGAGTGGCTAATGGTTCCTTTGATCTTCTTAGTCTTTTTGCACTTCAGGGAGATTTGGAAGAGGGCAATTTTTCTTATCTCTATACCTATTGTTAAGCAAAAGAAAAAGCTACTTCCTAGATCTATTGAGATAGGTGGTGCGGGTGAAGAATTTTCCCAGGCTAGCTGTCTGAACTGCTGCTTTTGGTCTGTTACAAGAGGTAATTCTGCCTAAGGTTGTTTCTCCCCAATCCACCTCAACTAACTACAGATAGTTAATTGCCTGTAGCCTATTCTTCAGGGGGTATTTTTATGTCATTGTTTTGTGTGTTAGGCATAATAAAATGCATTAATTTACTTTCAAAACCATTTCATAAGATACTCATTAATAAAATTGTCTTCTCTTGAGAAGTATGAAAAATTTCAAACATAAGGATAGTTGAGAAGTCAAATTCAAGGTGGTTACAGCTTCTAGTGGTATAGTTTCCAGATTAGAGTCTTCTAGTAACTTCTACATTAAGGGTCATTCATTGCATTACTAAATCTATTCAGTATAAAATATTCTAAAATATATGTGTGCTCTCTGAAAAAATGTTTATGCCTATCCTTTAGTCTTCAAACAACTTTTGAGACAAGTGCCTACATATAAAGGAATTAATCTTAGTATAGAGTTTTTGATAATGCCTCGTGTTTTAATAAAAGTAATACATACCTATTCTAAAGAGAAATACTGAAAATTTAAGGAAGAAATGACCCTCAGAAATAATCACAATAGTTTTTATGCATTTCCTTTTAATATTTTATTTTGTAAATATAGAATTACTTTTTATCTGGGAGGGAGCCAATTTTGTATATGTAGTTTGTATATGTGTGTGTACTTTAAAATATTACTATTATATTATTAATGGCATCATATTATTATTTTATCATCTTTAAAGATTTTTGTAATTTTTTTTGGTATATTTTATCAATTATGCTGTTACTGTTGTTCAAATTCTTTTCCTTTTGCTCCTCTCCACCCAATCTCCCTGTTCCCTCACAGTCCCACCTCACCTTAGTGCATGTCCATGGGTTGTATACATAATTCTCTGATTACATTCTTTCCTTTATTTTTCTTAACTTCCCCCTGTCTATATTTATCCACCAACTATGTTTCCTAATCCCTGCACTATTTTCCTATTTTGCCCCCTTCCCTCTCCCAGCTGATAACCCTCCCAACAGTCCCCATACCAATGTTTCTGGTCCTATTCTGGTGGTTTGTTTGGTTTGTTTTTGTTGTCCTTCTTCTTTTTCATTTTTCAGGTTCTATTGTTGATAGCTGTGAGTTTGTTGTCATTTAAATGTTCATAGCTTTGATCTTCTTTTTCTTAAGTCCCTTTAACATTTCATATAATAAGGGCTTGGTAATAAACTCCTTTAGCTTTACCTTGTCTGGAAAGCATCTCATCTGCCCTTCCATTCTGAATGAGAGCTTTGCTGGATAGTGATGTTGGATGTTGGAGGTCCTTGCTTTTCATCACTTGAAATTTCTTGCCAGGCCCTTCTTGCCTGCAAAGTTTCTTTTGAGAAATAAGCTGATAGTCTTATTGGAACTACTTTGTAGGTAACTCTCTTCTTTTCTTTTACTGCTTTTAAGATTCTTTATCTTTAACCTTTGGCATTTTGATTATGATGTGCCTTGGTGTGGTTAGATTTGGATCTAGCTTGTTTGGGACTCTCTGTGTTTCCTGGACTTGTATGTCTGCTTCCTTCACCAGATTTGGGAAATTTTTCTTCATTATTTTTTTGCACAAGTTTTCAATTTCTTGCCCTTCCTCTTCTCCTTCTGGCATTCCTATGATTCTGATGTTGGCACATTTAAAGTCATCCCAGAGGTTCCTAATCTTCGCCTCAATTTTTTCAATTCTTGTTTCTACTTTCTGTGCTGATTTACTGTTTATTTCTTATGTTCCAAATCATTGATTTGAACCCCATTTTCCTTCCTTTCATCATTGGTTTTTGTATGTATTTTCCTTTGTTTCACTTGGCCTTCACATTTTTCCTTATGTGTTTACCGTACTCAAATATATCTGTCAAGTCTGTGAGCATCTTTATTGCCAGCGTTTTAAACTGTGTGTCTGCCAGGCTGGCATCTGACAGAGGGGCTACTTCTCTGATGCTTAGTTCAGCCACTGGGACCTTGATTTGTGCCCCTTTTTGAGTCATATTTCTCTGTCTCTGCATCTTGACAGGCTCCTGTGTTTGCCTCTGTGTCTTAGGTAGAGCTATCGCACCTGTTACATTGTAAGGGGCAGAGCCATAGGTATTAGGGTGACCTATTTCACCAAGTAGTGGTGCTGTATATTGAGGGGGTGTTCTAAGAGGGAACAATGCTGCTTGCTCAGCACTTGCCCTTTTCCAAGCACTTCTCCCACTTCCCTTATGGGGCTAGCTCCTCTCTAGTTCCATGGTTCCCAGAGTGGGTGAGTCTGTGAGCGTTTCAGGACCAAGGGGGCCTCTAAACAAATGAACCCTTCCCAATAGTTCTTATGCCCCAACTCCCATTGGTTTTCGAAGTCAGTAAAAGCAACTGTGGCTCTTTATCTTTCTCCCTGGTGCTGGAACCCTGAGCCTTGGGATTTGGTCTGGTGCTGGGAGCATTCAATAGGTGCTCCTATTGTGAGTTTCCTTTTCGCCAGCGGACCCCTGCTGCTCTCCGCCTTGCACAGCTCACCTCACTGCTTCTGTTACCTAACTGCTTCTTTTGTGTCTGGGCCAGTCCCTCCTACCTGCCTGGATGAGTTTTTCTTTTATCTTTTGTTTGTTGGACTTCTGTGAGGTTCTACACTCAGGAATTTCTGGATGTCTCTAGTTTTGAGGTGGATGTATTGTTGCTGGTTGTGGGAGGAAATGCAACGTGTCTACACCTCCATCTTGGATCTCTCCAAGATTTTTTTTTTTTAAGTATATTGATTCTTCTCTCCAAGATTTTTATAACTATTATGAATTATAATTTAGTTACTCCCCTATTCTTTTTTTTTTTTTTTTTAAGATTTTATTTATTATTTCCAGAAAGAGGAGAAGGGAAAGAGGCAGAGAGGGAGAGAAACATCAATGTATGGTTGCTTTTCACCTGCCTCCAGCCACAGACCTGGCTGGAAACCTGGCTTGCAACCTGATTATGTGGGGAATCGAACCAGCGACCTTTGGGTTCGCAGGCCGGCACCTTATCCACTGTACTACCAGCCAGGGCTTCCCCTATTCTTAAATGAAAATGTCATTATTTTTTCAGGATGAGAAATAATTAGTCGATAATTCAGAATTATTTTTCCATGAGGGCCTTGAAAAAGTAATGCAAAAAATCTTTTGGCATTATACATACATCCACATGTATCTGTTAACCAAAAAGAAGGTTTAGGACCTCAGCACTGAATGAAGCACTCACAGCATCCCAGGACCACCATCAAAATGTATTTCATCTTTATTTTCACATTGCATTTGCATCAGAGTACCTCTTTAAAGAAAGTTTGGGGGAAGTTAAATTTAATCAGACTATCTCACTAATTCAACCATTTATTTATTCATTAAGTAAACATCTGTTGCTCCTGTTAGGCATTATTAAGTACCAAGGTGAACAGGGCCTACTTAGCCCTTTCCCTCCCAGAGCCTGTAGTTCAGATGAGAATAATTAAATCAGAGAGTTCAATAACAGACAGATAGGGCTATGACAGGGAAGGAATGATTGCGATGGGAATACATGGTGGTGGTAGCTAAGTTTTCCCAATGAAGGCAGCATTCAAACAGAGACTTGAAAAGTAAGCAGGAGTTGAAGACAGGGTGGGTCCAACTGCATAGTATACAAGAGAAAAAGGCTGGTGAAGATCTGAAGCCTGGAAGGCAGATGAGGAAGCAGAAGGGAGACTACAGAAGTAAGATAAGTGAGGTCATAAAAGGCCTTGCCAGACACCATAAAGAGTTTAGAGTTTATCCTTAGGGGCACTGGGAGTCTACTGAAGGTTTGCTGTTTGAAAAGATCATTCTCACCGTAGTATGGAAAATGGATGGAGATAGAGGTGAAAGGGAGAGTACAGATGCAAATAGGAAGACTGGCTCATTAGCTACAATCTAGCTGAGGAAGTCCTACCAGATGGCTGGAAGTGAAATTCTGTAACTATCCTTTCCATTCAGCCATTTAGCACATTTAGCTTCTGAACCCTTCAACCAACCTAACATATATTCAGCATTTAATAAGTAGTTGTTGTTCTTTTATATCACCTGTTTTTTCTTCTTTCAAAAGATAAAGTGTTGGGAGAAAAAGGATCCATCCTAAGGACCTTTTCCACTCTTCCTGTAACCTCCACTTTCCTACAATCACTCAACTGGATGCTATATCCTGAGCTAGTTGCTGAAGTCCTGATTTTCTTTATAGAAGCTTTCTGAGCTTGCATAGAAAGCCCACAGAGATGTCTGATTCCCATAAGGAGGGCAGTACCTGGATTCTGCTGAGGTTAGGAACATGGGAACTTCCCCTATTGTAACAGTAATTCATATTCAATATAAAAATGTTAAAATAAAGATGAGAAAAAAGCCATCATAGTGCCACCCTCAAATGACAACCACTATAATATTTTGTGACATTTCATTTCAGGCCAGATTTTTAAAAACCTAAAATTATAACATAGAAAAATGTTATTTTAAACATTACATTAAAATTTTAATAGCCGTGAAAGATTCCACAGTATGATTGTATTCTAATCTAATTCAACACATGGTCATATTTAGGTTCTTATTGATGTTTGTGCTATAAATTATGCTATGATGGCATAAAATTTAGGTACTTAGGATTGCATTCTTGAGATAAATTCCTAGAAGGAAACCTAATAATCCTTTTTTTAAAAGTCTTTTAATATATACTACCAATTTGATTTATAAAAAGGTGTACCAAGTTGACATTTTTACTAGCAACATTTGAGAATACTTGTTTTAATTAGTCAACTTAAAGAAAAAAAAAGTTGCTCACTTAATAGACAAGGAATTTTTTCAAAATAATTAAAAATTTTAATTGTGTTATTATATATCCATAATAACTAAGTAAGCTAAAAGAAGAGACTGGTTGCAAGGATATTAAGCTAGACTTACACTAATAGACTATTTGGCTTCATCTTTCATTACTTGGTAACATGGGTAGTTAGTACCAGGGGCTTAGTATTCCTTGACATTATTCTAAATTTTTCTTTATGTATTTACTTCTGTTTGAATCTGCTTTTTCTTAACTTTAAGCCATAGTATTTTATAAATTAATTCTGAGCTTTAGAACAAACCCAAATACTAACATTAACTTATTATCTACGGTTTTGAATACACAGCTTTGAAGTTTGTGTAGGAGTGAGTTAATTTTAAATGCAAAAGTTAAAAGCTGAATGTTAAATTGATAAAAATAATAATGACTTAACTAGAAAAAACACAAGAGGGCAATCTTGCACAACAAAATATGTTTGCTTAAGAAAAATAATTCAGTATTTTTAATCAACTGTGATTTTGTTCAATAAAATATGAAGTCTTCTCACATGTATTACCTTTTTATTAACAAAGAAATGTAGTGTCAACATCCAGGCAATAACTTTTGCATGTATCTGAGTTACACTTTTTAATCTTGGAAAGAAGTGAATCTGTTTTCTACTGCACTGTACATTGCCTGGTTTCAGTTTATGGAAAAATGAGGAACTAGATCTGCTATAGAAAAAAAATGTTTTTTCCTAAGTTTATTATATATTTCAAACTGGAAATTGTTCATTTTTTTCTAATTATAATTGTATGATACACTAAATCTGAATGAAAGAGACTATTTTTTAAATAAAAAATGAATAAATTGCTAAAGGAAGAACATGGTCTCATGATTAGATCAGAAAACATGTATGATCTTTTCCATATTTTATTTTCCTGACACTTAATAGAACTATAGTTTATGTTAAATTGCTAGCCCCTAAAAATCAAGGACCTGAGAAAATGAGAGATTTAAGACACTTGTGCATGTACAAATTCTCACAGATTTTGATTTCATCTACAAAGCAAATACAGAGATAACATATGTGTGATCATACTTACTATCTTCCTAAATGCTGCCTCAAACTAATGTGAAGTTTAGAGTGTTAATCATGATAGGAAAACAAGGAAGTAGAACCAGGTGTTTTTCTAATCATATTGGTAAGAGCAAGCCTTAAGAATTCTGTGATCAAGTGCCCAACACTTAGAAAACCAAAACAGCATAGTAGTTAATCACATGGAGTTGGACTCCTCAGATTCTTCCACATACTCCCTGTGTGACTTCGGGCAAGTTCTTAATCTCTTTGTGCCTTGTTATTATTATTAATTTGTTTAATGCAGTTACTGTATAATGAATGGTACACATTTTATGAAACTTAAATGAATAAGTAAGAATATGAATATATATGAGAACAGTGTTTTGTACAAGGTAAGCTTTAAAAATTTTAAAAATGTTTATTACACGCTACATGATACACTGCATAGCCTTCTAGCAGGGGTAGATGAGCCTGTGTTATTTTTCATCAATCAGGAAAATGTTTCCTTAATCAACGTTCTCCAAACCCTTTAACACATCGTAGCGATTAACTCTAGAGATGCACCTATCTCTTTCCATCAGACTCTACTGATAGCAATGACAGGCAACTCTTTTTCCCTTGCCCCCATTAGTGAACCCAGGGGTGTCCGCAGTGGCAATTCTGGGGACGGGTCCCGGGGAGAATCTCAAACCACATTGCAGCAAGGTTACCAAGGCCAGAAAAACCCAAGGTAAGCTTTTATATAAGTATTTGCTGTTATGCTAGGGAAACTAAGAAAATCTAATGGGAAGAAGAACCCAGGTATCAGTATCTGAAATATGGATGGGAACTTTATTGGATTAATACAAGAGTCAGCAGAAAGAAGAAAATTTCAGATTGTAACCATTTTCAAGCTGTACTTGGCTCATGGTTTTTCCCCAGCTCCTAGGAAAAAACAGTAGTTTTCAGATGTTGCAAGAGTTTTGCTTATGTTAATTATGCAGAAAACCAAACTTTCTTTTTCCTCTACTGTGAAAAGTGGTTATTCTAAAGTACTCTTGTTTAATGCTCATAACACTTTTCATCAAAGAGCCCTCGAGGCCCTATTATTGATAAGGTCTGAACTGATAGGTATTATTTGAATGATGGATTTAGGAGGTTTCTGAGAGAGCAAATGAGATGAACAGCACCTTATAGAAGGAGGCACTTTAACAAAGCTTATTTTTGTCATATGCCACATGACTTGCAGTGGAAGGTTGTTCATCCAGGTCACTTTCATACTCTGAAAATAGTCTCTCCTTTAAAAAACCCACAAAACTAAAATGGGAAACCCAAGATATATAACTTCGAGTCCTACTGCAGCTATCACTGCATTTTGAGATAAAAAATGTCTCTCTGGTTCTGTTCTTTGAGTAAATTTCTTATCTCCATTATCATGGTCTCTAAGTAGTTTGACAAGTTTGAGTAGAAAGGTAAAATGAGTCATAAAGAAAATTATTAACAATAATTGCTCTTCTCCTTTGTATTATTCTATCTATATTTTAGTTTCCACTTATGTAGAATGGTTAAAACTATGCAATATCTTCCTGTAAGGAAATAATTGTAGCAATTTAAGTGCTTGTGAACGTTTCTACAGACATCATTTTGGAACAACGATGAAAGTTTCTAGCATAGCCCGGTAGTACTTGAGCAATTCTGAGTGCCGTTAAGATTTAAGATCTTTGTCCTGGAAGAATTTTGCCAGGAAAAACTGACTGATTGACATTTTTATAAGATAATTTTATCTTGATGAATTACTTGAAGTCTACAACTTTAATTTTTCCAAGTTTTGGCATTTAATTTCCAGGTTCTAGTCTGAATGGGTCAGACCAACCAAAGTTAGGAGACTGGTGTGTGAATGTAACAAGGTCTGTGCAAAAGACAAACACAATTTCCATCCTTATTGGGTTTAAGAAAGAGAAACACTTCTAAAAATAATAAATAAAATCTTTAGCCCTGGCTGGTGGCACAGTGGATAAGGCACCAGCCTGTGAACTCAAAGAAAGAGAAACAGCACACAAATAGTGGTACAATTAATTAATAAATTAAAATCTCTGAGTAAAATGTCTTGGGAGCTATAAAGCATGTGATGGGAAGTCACGCCATGAGGAAAGACATTTTATTAAGGTTTACAATTTGGCATTTAAAAAATTTATTAAATATAATAAATAATAATGTGCTATTTATGTCTCCACAGTGGAGATAGCTGTTCTACAGGCCTATAATTTACAGCTTATTGGGGTTCTCGAGTTTCAAGTTGCATCTTCAACTTTGGCTCTTTCTATATTTGTATACAAGCTATTTTTTTTTAGAAGATTTTATTTATTATTTTCAGAGAGAGGCAGAGAGGGAGAGAAACATCAATGCATGGTTGCCTTTCACCTGCCTCCAGCCATGGGCCTGGCTGGAGACCTGGCTTGCAATTGAACCAGCAACCTTTGGGTTTTCAGGCCAGCACCTTATCCACTGTGCTACCATCCAGGGCCCAAGAAAACATCTTTTTATTGGAAAAACCTTATGCCAAATCTTTTTATTCTTCTAGTGCTTACATGGCCTTGTGGAAATATTTTAATTACCACAAAACATGCTTATTACGTACACATTGGGAGCAAGGGAGACATATGAGCTCTGTCTGGAAAAAGTCCAGCCATTGTTAATATAACAAGAATGGTTTGTGCAACATTGATGTAACCTGGCTGTCAGGAGAGTGGATGGAAAGCACATGTGTGAACAATGATGACTTCACTGTATTAGTCAGTGTGGGGGGTAGATGCCATTGAGTGAGCATGTGTACTGTGTGACTGTTGCATTCAAAAATGACTGAGTGAGTAGAGCAATGAATCTGCATAAAATTTTGCATTAAGCTTGAATATTTCTCTGTGGAAACTATTTGGATGATTCAGAAGGCCATAGCTATGGGCAGTTAGTGATTGGCAGCTTCATCATTACAATGTGCCCGCTTACGCAGGATATCTCATGCAGAGTGTTTTGGTGAAACATCAAATCACCCAGGTGATTTGCTCAGCCCCACTAGAGCCCATATTTGGTGCCCTGTGACTTTTGGCTTTTCCTAACACTAAAATCATTTCTAAAAGCAAAGAGATTTCAGACCTTTGTTGAGATTCAGGAATCTCATTATATTAAATACAGTGGGGTAGCTGATGATGATTGAGAGAAATGTGTGAGGTCCCAAGGTGCCTAGTTTGAAGAGGACTGAGGCATCATTGTCCTGTGTACAATGTTTCTTGTACCCTGTATCTTCTTCAATAAATGTCTATTTTTTCATATTAAACAGGTGAATACTGTTTTGATTAATAAGAAAAACAAAATCCCAATTCATGTTTTTCAGAATTAGCTAAAACTCTTAAAGAACTTGCTTTTTGACTTAATAGGATTATAGGAAATACACCATTATTCTTAAAATAATCAAAATTCTTTACAGATATCTTTTATTATTTAAAATTATTTTTTAAGTATATTATATTGATTGTGCTGTTACAGTTGTCCCAATTTTATTTCCTTTTGTTCACCTCCATTAGTACTTCTATTTCCTCCAACAATCCCATCCCCCTTAGTTCATGTCCATTGGTCATGCATGTAAGTTCTTTGGCTTCCCCCTTTCCTTTCCTGTTCTTAACATCCCCCTGTCTATTTTATTCCTACCAATTATGCTTCTTAATCCCTGCACCATTTCTCCCCTTCTCCACCTTTCCCCTCCCAGATGATAACCCTCCAAATGATCCCCATACCTATGATTCTGATCCTATTATGGTTGTTTGCTTAGTTTGTTTTTGTTTTTATTTTTTAGATTCAGTTGTTGGTAGTTGTTTTAATGTTCATACTTTTAATCTTCTTTTTTCTTAAATAAGTCCCTTTACTATTTCATATAATAATGGCTTGGTGATGAAGAACCCTTTTAGCTTTACCTTGTCTGAGAAGCACTTTATCTGCCCTTCAATTTTGAATGATAGCTTTGCTGGATAGAGTAATCCAAGTTGTAGGTCCTTATTTTTCATCACTTTGAACACTTCTTGCCAGTCCCTTCTTGTCTGTAAAGTTTTTTTTGAGAAATCAGCTGATAGTCTTATTGAAACTGCTTTGTAGGTAACTCTTTTCTTTTCTCTTGCTGCTTTTAAGATTCTCTCCTTATCTTAAACCTTTGGCATTTTAATTATGAAGTGTCTTGGTGTGGTCCTCTTTGGGTCTAACTTGTTTGGGATTCTCTATGCTTCCTGGTCTTGTAGGTCTATTTCCTTCACCAAATTTGGAGTTTTTCTTTGTTATTTTTTTACAGAAGTTTTCAATTTCCTGCTCTTCCTCTTCTTCTGGCACCCCTATGATTTGGATGATGGCACATTTAAAGTTGTTTAAGGTTTCTAGGCCTCTCCTTATTTTTTTCCAATTCTTTCCTAATTCTGTACTAGTTGACTGTTTATTTCTTCCTTACATTCCAAATCACTTATTTGAACCCTGGTTTCCTTCCCTTCACCATTGGTTTTGTATGGATTTTCCTTCATTTCACTTAGCATAGCCTTTATTTCTTGCTTTCTGCATTTACTGCACTCAAGTATATCTTTCAAGTCTATGAGCATCTTTATCACTGGTGTTTTGAATTTTGAGTCTGTTAGGTTGGCTCTCTCCTCATCTCTTAGTTCTCCTACTGGAACCTTGATCTGTTTCCTCTTTTGGGCCATACTTTTCTGTCTCCTTTACTTGGCAGGCTCCTATGTTTACCTCTGTGTCTTAAGTAGAGTTTTCACAACTGTCTGGATGAGTAGTTCTTCTTTATGTCTTTGTTTATTGGGCTTCCGTGCAGTTCAGTTTTCTGAAATTTCTGGTTATCTCTAGTTTTGAGTTAGTTGTAGTCCTTCTTAGTTGTGGATGGAGATGCATTGTGTCTGCTTACACCTCCATCTTGGCCAGAAGTAAGTCTAAAATTCTTAAATAACACTTGTATATTTTTATTTAAAAATCAAACAAAAAAATAAAATAGTGAACAAGCATGAGTTTCCCACTCTGCCTACTTGCAGACAATATTGCTCCTCTGAAATAACCAGTATTAACAGGTCCATCTTTCACCTATGTAATGCATATAAATGAAAAATAAAAGTAAATAACAATAAAATAATATAGGTTGCAAATAATATGAGAATAAAAAGGTATTGTTTTACAACTTGATGTTTCAGTCATTTATTGGTTAAACTATTAAGGAAAAATAGTTAATTTTATAGATTTGATTTATAAATATTACTTCTCATTTCTATATCCATGGGAGAACTACAAATCATAGAAGTCCAAAGAGTAAAAAGTTGTCTTATTTATATCTGTCTTGTTGATTTTGCTGAAAGCTCCTTCAGGTCAGGAACTGTGTCTCTGCATGATCTTTCTAGCCTCAGAACCTGTTAGAGTACTTGGTCCAAGAGCTCAGTAAATGCTTGTTAAGTATTGTTTACTCTACTGGTCAGTACTTATTATGTTGAGTTGGAAGAATGTAGTCTCAGGATGTGTATTCTGGGCAACAACACGTTAGTAATGAAGTATGCAACCTGTCTAAGACACCACTACAAACCATATGGGAAGACCACAGGATACTACCTGCTTTAAGAATTCTGGAGTTTAAAGATATCAATTATGCATAATTTTCTTTTCTCACAATTCCCAAATTCAGGGGTAGAGGTGACAGTACTCTATGTCAGATTTCTAAAATGCATACTACAAGTTGCAGAATCCTTGGTGGTTCTCATAAGCAGGAGTTTGGAAAGGCCTTTCAGAACTATTTATGACAGTCTTTCAAAATATCCAATAGAAGAGCGCATTGTGTTCCTTTGACAGTGTGCTATAGTAGAAGCGGAATTGCCACATTGTATAAATGTGGCTGTAACACAAAAAATAATTAGAATTTAAGCTGTACTTGATTATTCTATATTTTTGCCCTAATATCGTATTTTAAAATTAATGTTTTGAAATATATTTCATAAATAGTATTTATAATCTCCCAAAAATATAATATTTTTTAGCTTTTAAAAAGTGATTTCGAGGTTTTGTAATCTCATTACAGAAGTGGCTCTGAAAATTCACCACCTGCCCAACTGGACAAACTGGGACCAGACCTCAGAGATTTACTCCATAGCTATTCCCAAGATATGTGAGTAGCACCACGGAAAGAAAGTTTCTTGCTTTGGGTCTATCGCCAATTGTGTAATTTGGGCCAAGAAATCAATGGATTCCTCATTATTGGTTTAGATTAGTTAAAAATTATTTCTATTTCAACTTGCATGACTTTAATCATTTGGTTGTGGTTTTCTGTAGCACTTTGTTGAGGTTTTGGAGGCTCTGTCTCAACTCTGTAAGACAGTGCTGTCAAAACCCATAGTGTCTGTCACAGACATGTAAGGAGAATAGTGGCATATGTATGGTAGCATATGTAGGTCACATTTTTTGGTTACGCTGTCCTAAATTGATGTTAAGGTTTCTTCTAGCTTTAAAAGTCTATTCTGTTTAGAAACATGGAAATATGTTGCTGATATATTATCAATGAAAAATTATAAATATATGGAAGTCCTTTTTGTGTATATATATTTTAGTATAAAATAAGTTCTGGAAAGATATTCATCAATCTGTTACCTGCTAATCTCTGGGTGGTAAAAATAAGGATATTTATTTTTGTTCTAATTTCTATTTGGTGGTCATGAATTGCTTTTGTTTTTAGATTTTATTTATTTATTTGAGAGAGGGGAAAAGAGGGAGAAAGAGAGGGAAATAAACATATATATATGAGATAAACATCAATCTATTGATTACATACTCCCAACCGGGGATTTGGTCCACAACTCAGGCATGTGCTCTAACCAAGAACCCAATCAGTGACCTTTTGGTTCACAGTCCAGCCCTCAACCTACTGAGCCATGCCAGCCAGGGCCAATCATGTATTGCTTTTGTAACAAAATTGTTAAACTTTTTAAAGTGTCTGATTCTAAAACAGATAGTTAAATTCATTTGCAAGTTATAATGATGAACAGTTATAAAATTAAAGATTAATAAATCATTTTAAATGAATCTTTTATTTACTATATTAAGCAAGCTGAATCTAGTAGATTTTACCAAATAGTGTTTCATGTACATATTTAATATTAGCTTTATAAGAAAACTTTTCATTAATTTTTAAATTAAAATAATTATTTTTGCTTTTAGTAAAATTTCCAATAATACAAAAGAGTATAAGATAAAAAATAATGTTCCTCTTATCTGAGGCTTCCAGTCTTCCTCCCAAAAGCAATTTAATCACTAGTTTCTTGCATATCATTATAAAAACGTCCTATGATATACACACACATATGCATGTATTTACATGTTCTTCTTCCTGAGTAGAGGTATACTATATAGCATTGTATATTTTAATTTATTTCCTCTGGATACTATGTATTAAAGATAATGTCCTATCAGCTCATGTAGTTCTATTCCATTCTATCTATGGACTACATAATATTCTGTGTTATGGATGAACTATAACTTGTTCAATTAGTCCCATGTTTATTGACACTTATGTTTGCAAAATATTTTTATCTATTTCAAACAATGTGACCTTGAATATAGTTGTTCATATATCTTTGAGCACTTGTGTAAGTACTCCTAGAAAATAAAGTCATAGAAGCAGAATTAGGTCATACATTTAAAATTTTGGTAGCCATTTTTCCAGTTACTCGCCAAAGAAGTTGTACTAATTTAATTTTCAGTGATCATGTATGAGAATACTGCTTTTATTAAATTTATGCCAACATGATATATTAGCAACTTGGATCTTCTGTGTATATAACAGGTAAAAAATGGTAGTTTATTTTCATTGGTATTGCTTTAATTATAAGTAATGTGATATCTTTTCAAAATTTTTTTCTTTTCAAAATTTTTATATCTTATTCTGAGAATTGCCTGTTACTGCCCATTTCTCATTTTTCCATTATATATATATATTTAAAAATTTTTTATTCATTATTTTCAGAGAGAAGGGCAGCAATGTATGGTTGCCTTTCACCTGCCTCCAGCTAAGGACCTGGCTGGAGACCTGGCTTGCAACCTGGTTATGTGCCCTGGCTGGGGAATTGAACCAGTAACCCTTGGGTTCACAGACTAACGCCAATCCACTGATCCATTATATTTTTCTTTCTTTCTTTTTTTAAAATATATTTTATTTATTATTTTTCAGAGAGAGGGGAAGGGAGAGAGGCAGAGAGGGAGAGAGACATCCATGTACAGTTGCCTTTCACCTGCCTCCAGCTACAGACCTGGCTGGAGACCTGGCTTGCAACCTGGTTATGTTGCCTTGGCTGGGAATCAAACCAGCAACCTTTGGGTTTGAAGGCCCCTGCCTTACCCACTGTGCCACCAGCCAAGGCTTGATCCATTATATTTTTAAGAGCTCATTCTAAAGTGATTTATGCTTAGCAGATGATAATGAAATATTATCTAAAACTAGTTTCTTACAAATTTTTTACCACTGATATCTTTAAAAGCATAATTCCATTTTACTTAGGTTAATAAACATCTAAGGGAAACTTTCCAAATGCAGAATTGTGTGCTCTGGAGGAACAAAAAGATTAAATGGAGAAAGGGTTGTCTCAGAGAACTCACAATTTAATACAGAAAATGTAGGTTAAAAGACTTGCTCTTAAAATAATATAAGGCTATAGGAAAGCATAAGAGATTACTTTAAACAGACTGAGGTTGAGGAAGTTTTAATGCGGTAGGTACCATATAAATTGCGCCTCAAAGGATGAATGTGTTAGATTCTCAGGGGTGCTGTAATAAAGTAACACCAACTAGGTGGCTGAAAACAGGAGGAATTTATTATCTCACAGTTCAGGAGGCTAAACATCCAAAATGAAGGTGTTAGCAGGGCCATGCTGCCTCTGGGATTCAGGGTACAACTTTTCCTGGTCTCTTCCTAGCTTCTGGTGTGGCCAGCAATCCTCAGCATCCCTTGGCTCATAGCTGCATCAGTCCCGTCTCTGCCTCTGTCATCGCATAGCTGTCTTCACATTGTCTTTCTTATGGACATGTTTGTATCTGTGTCCAAGTTTCCCCTTTTTATAAGTGTACCAGTCATATAGATTAGGATCCACCCTAATGACATCATCTTAATTTGATCATCTGCAAAGACCTTATTTCCATGTAAGGTCACATTCACAAATATAGGGTTAAGACTTCAACATATTTTGTGGGAAGCTGGGGGGAGGAATTCCATTTCAGTCCATGCAATAGATAAGATTTCAATGGGAGAAAATTGGGTGGGGAAGCCAATGGGTGCAGCCTAGGTATCCTGGGAGAAGAGAATAAAATGAGTAAAAACCTGTGAGCAGAAAGCACAGGTAGCCTGTTCTGAAAACATCAAACACTTTGTCCAGCTTTTTGAGAGCATGCTGCAGGTAAGGAAACTGTGGGAGAGGGTCTTATCCCATTCAGCTCCCCAGGGAATGGGCAATCACTGAAGCTTTCAATCAGAATGCCTAATTCAGTCACTGAGGCCTTATGGAGATTATGCTGTAGCTGGGTGAAGGATGAATTGGATGAAGAAAGAGCTAGAAGGCAGGAAGACTAGAGAGGAAACTTGTAGCTGCTTCTGAGAGGTCAGGCAGCAAACAGTGAACTTATAAGAACAGTGGGTTAGACCCTCTCCAGCTGGGGTACAAAATTGCTGCTTACTTTGATTTGAAAATTTCTGTAATCCATAGGGATCACCCTGCCCCATCAGAAAGATTGCTTGAAATATACTCATATTTTTCTTTATCTGACTGGGTTGCTTTATGAGTGGCAGCAGCACACTTTGACAAAGGTTACACATGTTGCTAACCCTAAAAGAGGCCCCAGGGTTCTTTATGAGTTCTTAAAAGGCCTTTCTTTCTGCTTTTCCCTTAGCATTTTCAGACTGACTCACTAAAATATCTTGGACCAGAAAATGAAATTTGGAAATTTGGAAAGCATCCTGTCCTTTAATTTTTTAGGATGTCCTTTAAATTTTTAGGAGCTTTTCCATACCTTTTGCTCAAAAGAATGTATAAAAGTGGGTTAATGGCTGAATTAAGCAGTGTCAGCCAGGTAGATATTGTTTGCATTGGCAGAGAAAGTGTCCACCTACTGTTTACCATTGTGCTTCCCTGAAATATGCTTAAAATTACCTAGGTGATCCAGCAACAAAAGAAAATAAGAAATACCAGAAATAGATGAAAGGTAGCATTGTATTCAGGAGCAGAGCATTGCACATTTCAAGATGTTGTTTTCTGCTCCAAGGAAAAGAGAAACTGGGAACAAACAAGTTATCAGCTATCCTCAAAGGCTAGGTAGTATTCTATGTTGGGCTGTTTTTCTTGAGATCCTCAAATACATTCAGAATCTTCTTGGCTCTTCTTTTAGATAAAGCTATACTTGGCTCATCTTTCTTAGAAATTTACTTTCAGTGTCAAGCAGCCAATTGGCTTGATCCCTAGTTACTTCTGCTGCTGGAACATAACACAATGTGCCAACACAGGGATAAAGAATAAAAAAAGCAAAACTTTGTAAGCTTGACATATGTTACCCTGAGCATGCAATGTTGCAAGCAGCTGGCTGATTTTCAAGGGCCACCATTTTGCAAGGAGAAAACCTTGAAAAGGCAACTTAAATTGAAATCCAAATTCCAGTGCTAATACTCATTTTAAAGCTATTTTATGTGCTAGGTCAGCCACCATGTGCCTTTCTACACAGTTTGCAGCCAGTGTATATGCTCAAGGTATGCAAAAGACCAAAAGCTGTTGGCCATATAGGTAGAAGTGAATACAGTAGGCTGAGATCTACCTGCTAACATAGTATTTATAATTCAAAACATAAAAGCTACCCTAAAAATATTTGTATCAAGATTAGGACTCTTGGTTTTCATGTTTCCTTAATGCACTGTTATAAATTCTAACCCCAGATGTAGTCATTGCCCTCTGGAAGTGTTAGATACCAGTTTTTCAGCAAATAATTTGACTTAAGATAGAAATGGCTTTTGTAGACATTAATCTACAGTTTATTCATTTATTCCTCATTTTATCACCTTTTATCAGTGAGAGCTAAAGTATACTCTAAGCTATTCAATTATCTTTTAGAATAAACAAATACATGAACATCTTAACAGCAAATATCAGCATAGAAAAATCTACACAAGCAATGCTTTTTTTAAGTCATAAATAATAACCCCATTACATTATCCTTGTATTCAAGAACATTGAGAAATAAAGATCACTTTTAAAAGCCTTTAAAACATAACAATAGGAAAGAAAAACACTCAAGATCCCCCTTTCTTAACACTGTGTGTACTCAGGACATAAAGGCATTTATTTAAAGAAGTATATACATACAGACCTCAGGCTAAGATGGAGGCATGTTTTGCCTCCTTGAGTGTTAAGAATTTGTATAATCTTATTTTCTCTATTATCTTTGAAACAAAAAGAAACTTACCCCTTAAAGCTATTTGACATGGAAAGCATTGTGAATCTACAAATCTCTTTTAGTTCTAGACATAACTGTAGCTATGAAAGATAATTACGTGGTTTTCCAAGGACTATTTCTCAGAAACAGTGAAGGGTTTTTGCCCAATTGGCTGTAGGAGCAGAGAAGTGGTAGGTGAAATAGCCATGGAAACACCATCCCTAGACAACTGGGTGCTGTGAAGGGCAGCCAGGCGCCTAGTACGCACAGGCAGAAACAGGCAAGTGTTTGAACATGACCAGTCATGTCCATGGCTCTCGGTCCAGCTAACCTCTAGATTGAATTTTGCTTCTTGCATCTGTTTTCACTTGGGGAAATTCAAAGCAAGGGCATCAAAAGAACTTGGTGTTGGCATGTTTTGAATACTATGTGGCAGTAAGAGTCCTGAGGATTCACATTTATTTTTATTTATTTATTTTAAAAATTTTATTGTTGTTGTATTCCATCCATCCCCTTTTTGCTCCCTCTGTCCCCCTCCCCATCCACCCATTCCCCCCAAAGTCAATCACACCTGTTGTCCATGTCCATGGTTCCTTTATACTAGGTTCCTGTCTAAACTGCTCCCCTTCCTTGCCTCTTCCTCCCCCCTCCCCCCAACCCCCTTCCCCCTGACCACTGAAGGCCTATTCACTGTATTCATATATTTGGTTCTGTTTTGCTTGTTGTTAGTTTTGTTCATTATTGTCCTGTAATGGGTGAGATCATGTGGTATTTGTCCTTCACTGACTGGCTTAGGATTCACATTTAAATCAATTCTTCTGTCTTCCTCCTCAGGGTTTGCATTATTTTTTAAAGCCTGCTCTGGATTTTATTTCATGAAGTACTTGTTCTTCTGAAATTTTATGTGAATGCTACCATACAGCCATTATGGACATGGCTTCAAGTACATGTAATAAAAATTTGTCTCTTGACAGGTTCTACTTTTGTGGATAGGATCTTTTCTCTTTTACATTACATACTTAGGAATCTGGTAAGTTTTCCAAATACGTGTTCATCAATGCCATAGCTCCCAGCAAGGACAATTATGCTTATCGTACTTAAAAGAGGCAGAAATGGAAATCATTGAAACAATTTGTCCAAATGATCTACCAAATTCATGATTGAGCTATAATTTAACTTGACTTGCTCAGGTCCTATCTTAATAATTTTGCTGTAGTTGGTTCCAATAAAAGGATTTTGATTTTAAGGCAATAACAGCTGAGATATAGTTCATATTTCTAATAATTTTCTCAGTAATGCTATTTCACTTCTCATCTGGAAGTAAAAGCAGATGTAAATGAGTTTAAATTATGTATTTTGGTAGTATAGTCTCTAGGTTTTCATATTAGAAAAAATATAAGATGGAGGCTTAGTCAGGAGTCAAAACAAGAAACTCAAGATATTAACATATAAGATCTTCTTAATACTTTGTGTGTCTTGGAGGAATAGTAAGGAGAAGAAAAAACAGAGTTTCAAATAGATAAAATACAATATTGAGACTGACCTCAAAGTAAAGCAAGTAAGTACTTGTGTTTTTATCAAGTAAACCAAAGCAGTGGGGATTATTTACTTGGCTAACTGAACTTTTATTTTATTCTATTTTATTTTTTCTAACTGAACTTTTAAATTCTAAATTTTCAAATGACCATCTCCATCAACTAGTTCTTCTGCTTCAGCTATGGTACTATTTGTAGGTATAGATTATTTACAGTGAACAATTATCATATATTCATTTTTCTAAGAAAATTATGCTAGATAACCTCCTTGGAATACTATAAAATTACCAAGATTATGGTCAGAGAGTTTCATTTTTATTGAACAGGTCAAAACAATATTTTTAATTACTAGTTTAAATTAATACACTTCTGATCAAAAACTGAAAACAATTGCATAATTACACATATACGAAGAAATAATACCATGTTAAAAAATTCTAATAGAATAGCTGAATTTATATTGGTATCACTTTTAATGGCAAGTAGTATATGTTTAAAAATGCATAGCTTGTTATTGTCAAAACACCCAACTTACATTATTGACAATTACAGATAATATAGCAAAACAACCATCTTTTTAAGAAGATTTTATCTATTTTACTTTTCAGGAAGAGGGGAAGGGACGGAGATGGAGAGACAAAGAAATATCAATGTAAAAGAGATCTATTAATCAGTTACCTCTTGCATGCCCCCAACTGGGGACCTGGCCTGCAACCTAGGTATGTACTCTGACTGGGAATTGAACTGGTAATCTTTTGGTTCACAGGCTACATTCAATCCATTGAGCAACACCAACCAGGTCGGGACAAGCATCCTTTTTTTTTTTTTTTCTTTTTAAATTTTATTGTTGTTGTATTCCATCCATCCCCTTTTTGCTCCCCTCTGTCCCCCTCCCCACCCACCCATTCTCCCCAAAGTCAATCCTACCTGTTGTCCATGTCCATGGTTCCTTTATACTAGGTATGTGTCTAAACTGCTCCCCTTCCTTGCCTCTTCCTCCCCACTCCCCCCAATCCCCTTCCCCCTGACCACTGAAGGCCTATTCACTGTATTCATATATTTGGTTCTGTTTTGCAGGACAAGCATCTTGATAAACACAAAATAAGGAAATACACTTTACAGTTACGTAGTTTTTTTTTGTTTTGTTTTTTAAGATTTTATTTCATTATTTTTAGAAAGAGGGGAAGGGAGAGAGGCAGAGAGGGAGAGAGACATCATTGTATGGTTGCTTTTCACCTGCCTCCAGCCACAGACCTGACTGGAGACCTGGTTTGCAACCTTGTTATGTGCCCTGGCTGGGGAATCGAACCTGCGACCTTTGGGTTTGCAGACCGGTGCCTTATCCACTGTGCTACCAGCCAGGGTTACATAGTTCTTTTATCAAAGTGTTTTCACATTTATTATATCATTTTATTCTCAATTTTAAAATGATAGCTTATTTATACCTCGTATGTATTCACATCATTAAAAAATCCTTTTTTAAAAAGAAATCTCTTTCCACTGAAGAAAAACCAGCCAAATGTTCACATACTCTTCTATCAGTTATTTTAAAATCTAAGTTGATTTTCAAGTGTTGTTTGTTATTAACTCCTGTTTTACAATCTCTACTTTCTCTTGTTTTATTCTCTAGAATACTGCTACCTCAGGAAATCTTTATCTTTTTGGTTAGAATTCTTTTAGTTTTCTCTTTCCTTATCCCATTGACTAACACCAATTAACATCTTCTTGGGAACTAGGATGCATTCTGCTTGTATTATAACACCATAGTATTTTACAGCAAGATATATTGTATTACTCAGATTATTTTCCATATTTCCCTAATTTATGCCTTTCATTCAGAACATGGAGCATAGTAATAAAGATTTGATAAGTAATTAAATTTAAAATCAGTTGCGTCTCATAATAAAACCTGTATCTATTCTAACTTAATTTAAGATATCAGAAATACTATGTCCCATGTTTTCATGTTGTTATTACAATTGCTCTTTGGTTGAAATAGCTATATAAATGTGTAACAATATGTACTTAGTAACTGTTATTATAACCAAAAAATATTCTTTCTTTTTCTGAACACATTTCATTACACACAGAGGGAATGAGGCTTAGCCCTTCTTGGCTGCTGCCTTCCTCATAGCTGTAAGGATGTTGCTCAGCTCATCTCTCTTCTCCTTGGCACAGATGCGTATCCCTTTTCTTGATTAATTTCAGGACTCTCTTGACCTTAGAGACCTTGAGCAGCTCCATGGCTCTCCGTTCATAGGGGCAAAGCCACATACCTCTCACATCCTGTCCCACATGAACTTGGTGTGCTTGGTGAGGTGCCTGCTGAGGTTGTGCCTGGGCTTGCTCACATTCTTGGTCACCCTGTGGCCCTTGTTGAGGCCCATAGCCATAGGTGTCACAGAGCCATGGCTGCTGGTCCTCAGTGGCTGCAACAGCAGAAAGGAAGCAAGCACAAACTAGTCTTACAATATTATCTGCTGAGTTGTCATTAAAATGTCTATATGAAACCAGAGAGTCTCCAACATGATAACTTGTCTTATTTTTATGCTTCTTCATATAATTTTTCCTTTGCCTTGTTTATTTTTGTGATTTTTATAGAGGCAGTAATATCAGTTACTTCTCCAAAATTACTGGTTTTATAAAATCTTAGACCATGTGTTGAAATCTATTGGTTGATGACTGTGCAAGTTACATGAATTTGTAATCTCATCAGTATTATAATACCTACTGTTCAAGATTTGTGCATTTTTAAAAAGATTATTTGTTTGTTATTTTTAGAGAGGGGGGAAGAGATAGAGGCAGAGAAGGAGAGAGAGACACATCAATGTATGATTGCCTTTCATCTGCCTCCAGCTATGGACCTGGCTGGAGACCTGGTTTGCAACCTCGTTATGTGCCCTGGCTGGGGAATTAAACCAGCGACCTTTGGGTTCTCAGGCCACTGCCTATCCACTGTGCTACCATCCAGGGCCAAGATTTGGGGATTTTTAAATTCTATATGTTCAGTTGTCTAGTCATACACAGAAACCAGATTACCTACTACTTTGTTTCTGAAGTCATCTTGTGTGGAAATGGTCCAGTTGTGATTTTTCATAGAAGTTATTTGTGGCAGGTGATTGACTCATATCTTGCAAAGCCTTTTGCTTCCATCACTCCCATTGGTGCCTGTGCATATCTCATGATGACTGTCATGGTCCATACTAAAGAATTGTGTGACTGACCATGAATGAAACAATCACTGTCATTTTTCACCTGTTTTATATTTTTTAAATTGGACTCTATGAATGAATTATAAAACATATGTGGATTACTTAAATATACTGTGACACAGCTGCATTGTTGACCCTTTCACTATATTTCCTTAGCAAGTTGTGGGAATAAGCTATTAAGAGATAGTATTAGTTGCAAGGATAGTCATCACAGTATTATAAGCTATTTAATGTCTTTGTATGCTCGAGTCACAGACACTATTTGAACTTAATCCATTGCCATTTCCATCTTGTTCAAATAAGAAAGTGGCTCTTCTGGGAATTTTTATGACTGTTTCCACCTGCCACCAGCTATTAGCAGATAAACTTTGGGAGGTGGTGCGTCATCTAGGTGAACAATAGCACATTTGTTTATCTTTCTACCTTCAAGGATATTTGAAGGTCAACTTTTGAAGATAGTGTTTTGTGAACATAAAAATAGACAGATGCCTAACTGGAATAGGAAATTTTCTAACCACATAACTACAAATAAGAAAGAAAGCCTGCCATGATAGACCAAGACCAGTTCACTGTGTGTCTGCTTTTTCAGTGTGTTGAGGGTCGCCCCGACCTAAAGACATTTCCCGTTCAGAGAAGCCCTGTTTTAGAGATGCGGCATTACATTGAAACTGTGAACAGGGGTCAGCAGTTCTACCCTACCTTTGACATAGGAGAAAATCCCAAAAGGAAAGTGGTGAAAAAAGTGTTTTTCTCTTTCTACAATTTTACATCCTCTAAAGTATTGAAGTGTGTCTATGTCTTGATGCTGTTCCTGCATTGATAAGTAACAACATAATAGCAGTTAAATAATTTTTAAAAAGATTTTAATTTATTATTTCCAGAGAGAAATAGGAAGGGAGAGAACAAAGAGGGTGAGAAACATCAATGTATGGTTGCCTTTCACCTGCCTCCAGCCATGGACCTGGCTGGAGACCTGGCTTGCAACCTGGTATGTTCCCTGGCTGGGGAACCGAACCTGAGACCTTCGGGTTCGCAGGCCGGCAGCTTATCCACTGTGCTACCAGCCAGGGTAAATAATTTTATAGGTGGTTTTCCTGGAATTTTTTATATCCCCACTACATAATAGGGATCTGCAGGAATCATGCAACTGATCTTTATTTCCATTTGTATAAAATGGAGAGAGTAATGGTGCCTCTTTCTTATACAATAAGATGTTCTATACATGTTTAAGAAATATTCATTTAAGAAATGAGCCCTACGGGTGGACAGTTCTTAAGATCCTTAAGTATCTTATTATCCTTGATTTCCATAATACTAGATGAAAGAAAATGTTTTTTTCATTTAGTTCTTATTGAATAAAACAGTGATATTATTAAAAAGTTGATATAGCAACTGGCAAGAGACTCTCAAAAGAATGGTCTGTGAGGATTAGTATTACAGTAAACAGAATATGGATAATTGAAAGAGTTTGGGTTGTTAAAGGGTGATGCAAGAGATATAAGTACTAATAATAGAGGCATGTGGCTAATTCCACTGCCTCCAGAAAAAGAAAGTGCATTTGGGTTCAGTTATTGCAAAAGGAATTATTTTTAACAATTGTGTTATACCTCATTTTATAGTTCATAAAAAAAACAAACAAACCCTCAAGCTTAAAATTCGTGAAGCCTTGAGGAATAAAATCTCCATATGAATAAGCATTCAAACATATACAGGAACAACGGCTTTCAATGACCAGAGTGCTGTCTTCTTGCTGTGTGTTTTCCAGAGGTCCAGAGGAGGAGATGTGGCCAAGCCTCAGTGGGATGCAGGTGTAGGCTCTCTTCCACAGAAGAAAAAATGTCAGGAGTTAGCTGTCATTGGTTTGGCATACCCCATGGTGACTGCCAGTCGTTTGCAGGCTTTTGTCTGTTCTTTGTTTGGCACTTGACTCAGCTTGAGCCAAAAAGAATCGGCTACTAAAGCTGGAGCCTACCTTTCTGTAGCGAGTATAATGTTTGATGTTTCTGGACATTTTTGTAACACGTAAGTCTGACCCCGAGCCCCTGCTGTCTTTGCCAGCACTTCTCACATAAAAGCGTGAGACTGAAAAAGCTCTGCCTTCCACACACTGTGCTCCCGTTGAAGGGGCAAGCGGACTGTGTTTCCCCGACAGCTGGCTGTCGGTCTGCTGTTTGATGTGCGGCAGAAAAGGACAGTGGGGTAATAAGAGAGAGGGATGCCTTTCTAGGTGACAATCTGGCGTTCCTGAGAGCAGACTCCCCTGGGCTCCCTGCCCCTCTGCCCTGGGCGCTGCCTCTCCCCGCTGAATGGCAGACTAGGTCTTAGTATAGTGCAGCTCAGTGCTTTCTATGCACCTGTCTGGCTTCTCATTGATTCGTAATTTCTTCATCGCAACGAACATTTCAACGGCTTTGTTGCAGTGTTGCCTGTATGAATGCATTGGGAAATTGTTGTTGTTGTTTTTTTTTTAACAACTTCCATTCTTTTTCAGTTTTTATTTGTGCCTGAATCCTCCTTAATTTTTATTCTTTTGTGAACATTTTCTAGCATCTCTGTTCCAGGCAACTAGGAGGAATATGTATGCTAGGCAAAATGCAATCACTTGGCAAACTGTCGGGCCAAACATAATTTTTAAAAACTTTAATAACCTTCCGTTTGCAGTGTTTAAAGTTCATAAATAGTTCAAAAATCAATGTGTACATTGCTATACAAATCTTGTGTAAGAATTGTTTGAACAAATATTTTCTGAAACAACTGCATTTAAAAAAATTGTTCTTCATGTCTACAAAAATATTTTGCTATTTTGACAGGGCATTGTTGCTTTACAAGCAATAAAACATGAAGAAGCATGAATTATTTAAATATCAGAAGTCAGAATTCCATTATTACAGCCCTGACAGATGTGACTTAGTTAGCTGGGCATTGTCTAGCAAAGCAAAATATTTCCAGTTCTGTTCCCAGTCAGGGCACATACCTGGGTTTTGGCCAATCCCCAGTTGGTGTGCATGCAAGAAGCAACCAGTGGATGTTTCTTTCCCTCTCTCTTCCTCATTTTCTCTCTCTCTAAAAATAAATAAATAAAATATTTTAAAAAACCCAATTTCCTCATTACAAATAAAATGACTATTTTTATTTCTTTTTATTTAATTAAAAATATTTTATTCATTATTTTTAGAGAGAAGGGCAGAGAGGGAGGAAGAAAGGGGGAGAAACATCAATGGGTGGTTGCCTTTCAGCTGCCTCCAGCTACAGAGCTGGCTGGAGACCTGGCTTGCAACCTGGTTATATGTCCTGACTAGGGATTGAACCAGCGACCCTTGTATTTGCATACTGGCACCTATCCACTGAACCACCAGCCAGGGCTTAAAATTATTATTTTTAAAGCAACATGAACACCAAACTTACAAATCCAGTTATGTATACACTTCAAACAGGTTATTTTATTTTATTTTAATCCCTATCTGAGGAAATTTTTTCATTGCTTTTAGAGAGAAAGGAAGGGAGAGAGTTGGAGGGTTGGGGAGAAAGAAAGAGAAAGAGGGAGAGGGAGAGGGAGAGGGGGAGAGAAAGAGAGAGAGAGAGAGAGAGAGAGAGAGAGAGAGAGAGAGAGAGAGAGAAACATCTATCTATTGGTTGCTTTCTTTCTTCTATGTGTCCTGATCGGACCTGGGACCCAACCTGCAATCTGGGTATGTGCCCTAACTGGGAATTGAACCAACAAACTTGAGGTCCACCGAATGATGTTCTAACCAACTGAGCCACACTAGTCAGGGCATAAACATAAAACATATTTTTAATTTTATTTTCAATCTTAGCAAGTGATCTGAAAATCAGCATCACTTAGAATTGATTAAAGAGAAGCATCCAAAGGTTGTGACTTGAAAAGGAATAACTCTTCTGAGCTATGATTATTAGAAAATTTATCCCAGGAGGAAGGAGAGGCACCACAAGGAGTAGTTGGTCTTCTCACTGATGTAGAGCACTTCTTTGGAATCAATGAGCATTTTGCTGCAAAGATGACACTAGCCTTCATTCTCCTTGTCCAGTGTTATCTTCTTAGTTTCTTTTCCTCCTCACATTCTTTGTCAATTGGCTGTGAGAGTGAGGCCATAATTATTAGCCATGGCCTGGCATCTAGTCTCAAGAATCCTTCAATTTACAAGATGGGAGAAAACAGTTCAGAAATGGCCAAATTCAGCCAGGCCCACTTTGGGCCTTACTTCTGCCTCCTATTTTGAAAAACCAAGTGTTTTCATCCTTTCCTAGTAGGCAGAAAGAAATAATGGATTAGATATTCTTGCTAGTTATGAGGCCAAACTGACTGGATGTTGGATTAGCTAAACTGGAAAGCTTTGTTTGGTTGTTAGCAAATGGAAAAATGACTGATGAAATGAAAGGTTTCCAATATGTGACTTGAAGATACTTCTTGGGTGTTAGGACATTGAGTTTATCTTATTTAAAATGGGGGGAAATATCTTGTTTTAAGAAGCACAGTTTTAAGAGACCTAATGAGGCATCTGATATTTGCAAGTAAGTAGATTAAAAGGTAAATCAAGGAAGGGCATGCAGTGATTCCTGCTCCCAATGCTTGGGTCAGAAAGTCTCTGTTGTCTGCATCTGTGGAGCAGTTCATTGATTTGGTCCACCCTCTAGTAAAAGCTGAAAGATAAACACGCAAAAAGAAAAGAACCAAAAAACAAAACAAACAAAACAAACAACAAAAAAAAACACGCAACCCCCAAAACAAACAAAAATAGAATAAACAAACAGAAACCACCGTATGGGTTTTTTTTCAAAATTTTAATTCTCTCCTTAAAATGCTTTGTTCTTTTTTCTTTCTTTCTTTCTTTTTTAACTTTACAGAGTCCTCAGGTAATTGCTTCTTATTCTTTTCCCAGAATTTTTATTTATATTCAGTGGGAGAGATAAAGTTAAACATATAATGTGAATACACACACACACACACACACACACACACACACACACATACACACACGTATGTAAAAATATGTAATGTATATAATACTTTTTTTTTTAAGACCAGAAGGTCAAAATTATTATCTTGGCTATTTTGGACTGGTGATATTATGTTGTTTCTCTCTGTTTTCAACTTTCTAAATGTTTTATAATACACCTACCTCAACTTTTTAGATTTAATCATTTTTCCTTCTGAGTCATTAGTTAGCTGAATCTTTTCTAAAGGATCATTAGCTTACAACCATTAAACTCTGTACTAGTTAGATTGCTTTCAGTTACAAGGAACAGAAATGACCAACTCAGTGTCTTAAACAATAATAAATTATATTTCTTACATAATAAAAAATCCACAGGAAGATAGCTAGTCGATACCGCAGCTCTGTCTTAACCTGAATTCTTTTGTTTGGCGTTGACCTCTGCCTGGTATTTTTCCTGGTGGCATAATGGCTGTAGCAGTTCCATTCATCACTTCTAGACTCATGTGGAAGCTTAAAGTGAGCCATCTCTGTCTTTGAATTTATTAGAATTTGGCTTGAATATAAATGCCAAAACCCCCCAAAATAACAGTAGGTTAAGTGTGACATCTTTTTTGTTCTTCCATACATGGTCTTCATTCCCAAGGTCATTCATGATCCCAAGTGGTGATTTCACCTACAGCTATCACATCCACATTTCACACAGCAGAACATGGAAATGGAGAAAGAGCAGGTAAAGGGCACTTGTCAGTTGTCAAAAAGGAAGATCCCCAGGAGTTACTGCACTGCACTTCTGCTTTCCTCCTATTAGTCAGAAGTTTTGAGGCCTCAACGGGCTACAAAAGAGACTGAGAAATATATTCTTTATCCTGCATGCCCATGTGCACAGGTTAACTGTGGACTAAATGGGTAACAGGCAGTTACTGCCACATTCTTGTATCTCTCAACACACTTTTTTAGAAGCCACCACTAGATTTTCCTATATGTTTATTAGTCAGAAGAACACTGCATGCTCATGCCTAAACCAAAATCTTAGCAAAGGAATAGTAATGCTGTAATTAGCTTATGTCGATCAAGATTCACTATCTAGGCTTTGGACTAGGGCCATCCTCACAAAAAATAAAACAATAAAAAGAAAGAAAGAAAGGCAGATAAGATACCCAAGTGAAGTCAGAATTCTGAGGAAGGAGGAAGGTGTATAGGAAAAAAAGGGGTCAATAGTGGAATTGGTTGGCAAGATTACCTGCACACTCTCTGGAGCACAATAGTGTCCATGCCCCTAATTTCATTTTAAGTGTCATTGAAACATTTATCTGTGGTAGCTCCTGTCATCATTCCATTTCGTCACAGTTGCTTGTGTGGGGAATGAGAGAAGGGAGAGGAGCAAAGACCCATAAAATTCAGTTCCTGCTAATGGCTCCCCCAATATTCATTCTCTCATTCTATCAGTGAACTCATTTGAATTAAGTTCTGAATGTTGAAGTTATTTTTATTCAGAAGTACAGCTTAGATAAATGTCTCAGAAAAAGAAAATGGGTCCCTTAATTATGATTGACCAGGAGGATCCCTAAAGAGAATAAAATAGAGCAAATAAATTGGCATTTAAAATTTAGAGTGTTTTGATTAGTCACTGCCACTCTTTCCTTGCCATACACAAAAATTTTTGGGAGGAAGGAAACCAGCATATGAAAAAGGACAAAAAATTAGATGGAAGGAAATGGTAATGAATGAAAGTAGCTGAAGATAAACAGTAACAGGCATTTATGTGAGAGGGAGGGAAGAACTGTGTGATTTTGTCACCATTATGTTGCTATGGTAATGAAGCAAAATTAGGCTGATATTGCTCTGTTGGTTTTGTTTTGAATGCAGGACCAAATATGTTCAAGCAGAATTACCAATTAAGGTCTTTATCAGACCAAAGAGACAGTATAACTGTATTTCATCTAAAAATTCAATGATTTTTATAAGACCTCCTACATTGCATTAAAATAATACGTAGGCCCTGGCTGGTGGCACAGCCTGTGAACCCAAAGGTCTCTGGTTCGAGTCCCAGCCAGGGCACATAACCAGGTTGCAAACCAGATCTCTAGCCAGGTCCATAGCTGGAGGCAGGTGAAAGGCACCCAAACGTTGATATCTGTCTCCCTCTCTGCCTCTCTCCCTTCCCCTCTCTCTAAAATAATAAATAAAATCTTTAAGAAAAAAAATATGTAAAGAAAATTCTGAAGACATACAATAGTTTTGAAGATTTTTGTGAATTAACTTTGAATCAAAACTTCTGAATTATAAAATATATATTCACTATAGAAAACAATTAAATACATAAAAGAACAAAGCAGATGATTAAAAAAGGAAGAAGACACCTGAGCTTGCCTGTTAACTTTTTGATGTGTAGCTCTCCAATCTTTTCATTTATATGTTTTTACTAATTGGGATTGTACTTTACACAAATTGAATGTTAATTCAAGTTTTTCACTGTTTCAGTTTGGGCTGCTATAACAAATTGCCATTAAAATGGGTGGCTTAACCAAGAAATATTTATTACTTCTTACATTTCAGGAGGCCGGGAAGTCCAAAATCAAATATCAGCATATTCAGTGTCTGATGAGAGAACCTTTCTGTGGTTTACAGATAGCCATCTTCTGGTAGAGAGCAGAGAAAAAGACAGGCCAAGAGTCCTTGTCTCTTTTTAATTCCATTTGTGAGTTTTCTGTCCCCATCTCCAAATACCATCATACTGGGGATTAGGGCTTCAACATTTGAATTTTAGAGGGATACACATATTCAGTACATAACACACTGTTATAAATAAAATTTTTAAGGGAAAAATTTACATGCTTAAAAAAAAGATTTTATTCATTATTTTCAGAGAGAAGGGCAGTGAGGGAGGAAGAAAGGGAGAGAAACATCAATGTATGGTCACCTTTCACTTGTCTCCAGCTGGGGACCTGGCCAGAGACCTGGCTTGCAACCTCGTTATTTGCCCTGACTGGGAATTGAACCAGTACATGGTTTTTTGCACACCTTCAAAAAGTACCGAGAGCTGCTCTTGACACATTCAACAAATAGCAATGACCATTTTCACTAACAACCACATCTAAGTTTAGTGGGTCAATAATTATCCATTGACTTATCAACTGAGGCAATCTTCAAGTGTTACAAAAGGTGCTTTGCAGTGGTCCTGTTTAAGAATGTGGCTGGAGGGGATGGGGGGTGGGCGGGAGACATTAGCAAGCCTTCTGCCTGGGTTTTGTTTTTCTACAGGTGGCGTTTACTTTTCTATGGCTTTCAAGCCTGAAGTTTTAAGAACCTGCATCCACCTACATAGTCAAGTTTGGAGCTGCCAACTCAGATAACTAAACCCAGTAGAGGTGGCTGAACTAAATTCTAATTAGCAATGATAAATATAACTGCCAGAAAGATGATGCATTCCATCTGCCCAACCAATACTTGTATAGTCTCTTCATGTAGTCAACCTACCAAAAAAAAAAAAAATCAGAGGGTTATTAAAAAACAAAGTCAGATAAGATTTAAATCTGTATGCAGCCTTGTCATTTAAGTAGACCACTTGCTTTTCCAGGCAGTTAATAAAGTCTATCTTCACTTTTGCTACCATATAATTCACTATATGTTTTCCCTTGCTATACACACTTTCAAGAGTACCTTGATTGAAAATGTCAGAGTTTCTAATTGTGGGGAGGGGTTAAGTCACATATTAATAAAGTCTTGGTTTACTTCCACAGATGGCTATTTATGTTCATTATATGTAGATGTCACTAGTTTAGGAGTTACTGAGTAACCATATTCCTTGTTATCACCATATTTATCAATGGAACCTTCTGGATGGGGCACTTTAGCAGAGAGAATTAAGATGTTTCCGTCTATTTATTAAAATACCTACAGAATAAAAATGTAAAGGCAACAAGTGTAAGTTAAAATATTATTTGCTGGACAAATATTATTGAATACTTACTGAAAAACAAGTGAAGTGATTCATCAAGTACAGAATAATAGATATCTCTAATGGCCTGGAGGAGCCATCATTTTAAAACTGGTAACATTCACTGGCATCTTCTGACTTTCCTAAGGGGAGAGGTAAGGCTTTGGCCCAGGAATGCAACCTTGGGCCACTTTAAAACCACTTGGTTTGGGACTGTGCAGAGTGCTGTGGGCAAGCCAGCTGAGTATCACATGAACTAGGACATGTCAGGGACTATGGGAATATTCAGGTTTCAGTCCAAGGGATCAATCAGGATGACCATGGCCCACCCTCAGGCTGGTCAGTGTCATCTGTGAGTTTCTTTTGGTCCTATACAGACCCACAATCAGACCAAATATGATGACCCTTGTGGTCTAGAGTAAAAAGGGAAGGAAGTAAAATTGGCAGGAGGCTTATACAATGCACAAATGAACAAATGAATAAGGGACTGCAGATTGGCATCCTGGATGAAGCTGAGGATTAGTTTAAGTGCACGTGTAAGACTGAGAGCAGTGGAGACAAATTTGGGCTGGGAGAAGGCTGTGAAGGGAGGATGGAATTTCTGAGGTAGAGGAATTCCAGAAATACCCATTTTTAGGATCTGGTCATGAGAATGAATTCTTATTCAGAAGATAACAGATGGAGGGGTGCTAGGAACATTTGTGGCTTTGCATAGCACCATCGCATCCTTTGTGATATAATTCTTCTATGTAAATGGTCCTGCTAGAAGAAGCTGCCAATCAATGCAACCCACCCTTTTGGCCCCAGAGTTGGTGGACCTATCATCCAAAGCAATCAGAATTCTTCCACTGAGAGAAAAGGGAGTTTCTCTCTTGGGCATTAAACCTTGAAGATATGATCCTGGAATGGAACAGTTGCTTCAATTCACTCCCAAATCTCTGTCTCTGGCTCTAATCTTTGCTTTGTCCTCTAGAATCCCTTTAGGCATCTCCATCTGAATGTCTCATTAACCCAGGCCCAGACAGACATCTTCATTCTTCCCAACCCAAATGGATCCCCATACCTCATTGTTGTCCATGGCACCAGCCATCCAAGCTAGAAGTCATCCTAACATCTCCCTCTCCTTCATCCTCACCCTCAGACACCATCACTAAAACCTGTTCATTCTACTTGGTAAGTGTTAGGTCTGGCAAGAGTGAGAGGAGAAATGACAAGGAAACTGGCGATGAGTTTAAAAGATTTATTTGGCCAGTTGCACAAGCATGCTGAGACCAGGAAGGCAGGAAAGTGTCAGCAGAGAACAAAAGAAAAGTAGGGGTTTTCAAAGGGGATAAGGGGGGATGGTGGTGAAGAGACTCTCCGTTGATGGCTTTGGGGAGTTGGTTCTGAGAACAGAGAGGTTTCCTACCAGAGGGGAGTTACCAGGTTCTCATGGGCAGATTAGATATCTTTGAAGGACACAGGCCTGGCCAGTGGGCTGAGTTATCTTAGAAGGCTGCAGGTGGTTACTTTCATCAGCAGTTACTGAGGATGCAGCAGATTTAACGGGATTTGCTAAAATTATACTGGGATTCCCAGAACTCAGGTCTTATGCCTAAGAATAAGTATTTACAAATTTCTTCCATCTCTCTCTTTCCACTAAATGTCACTTTAGTACAGATCATTATCACAAGCTCTTAACTGGTCTTCTTGCCACCAGTCTTAAAGATCTCTAACCTGTTTCTTCAGTTCCCACTCTACCCTCACCCTGGGTAGAAAGAGCTTCTCCCTTCAGCACTTCAGGGCTTGCTCCTGCTCCTTCTAAAGCCCTTCCCCTGGATAGAGCCCTGCTGTCTGTCACACTGAACAACTTGAAGGGGGTGGGGGTGGGGTTAGGGGTGGGAATGAAGGCCCTGGGAGGGGACCTGAACCATCCATGTGTTTTTCCCTGCTCTAGACATTAGCTCCAACGCTACTCACTTTGCCTCAAATGCCCTTTTTCCTTTGTGGCTAACTCCTGTTCATGCTTTAAGACAGACTTGGGTGTTGTTCCTCCGGGCATCTTTTGGTGACCTTTTCACTATTGCCCCCCTGGTTGAGGGCTTCCCCAGCGATTCTCACAGCACCGTGGTGTGTCAGCAGAGCACTCCCTGCCTTGTGTTGGGAAAACAGACCCGTTTGCCTTTCTTCACCGGGAAGTTGCAAGTTCTTTAGGGAAGAGGTTGAATCTTATATAAGTTTGTATTCCATATACTGGCTTTGGATTCTGATACATGGTAGACCCATTTAATAAATGTGTATCAAAGAATGAATAAGTGATTGAGCGAATCCAGGGAAGATGCATCGTTAACGTTAGTTCCCCGAGTCTGTGAACCCATTCTCTTTTTGAGTAATAATGGTTCTATGAAGCACCGCTAAATCATGTCTTGTCTGAACACTGTATTCTCATTAAAATTTATTTTGCCATCAAACTGGAAAAACAGTCAAATGCCTTCATTTTCACAGAGGAAGAAACTAAGGCACCGAGAAGTTCAATGGTGTTCGAAGGCACAGGCTGGGCCCAGCCTACAGAATCTCCTGGGCTCCTCCGTCCTGGATCCAATGTTTCCCCAGCTACTAGAGCAGCTGCAATTTCAACTACTTTTGATCTTGCTTCTTTGAGGAATGTGTTCCAGGCTTCTAGCCTTAGGAAATGAACATTTCCACCTGCAGACAACTCTCAGTAAATATTGAACTCCTTTCTAAAATGATTTTACTCAGCAGTTCAGGCAGGAGAGTTAAACGGGGCACCTGGAAATTTGGTTGTCCTAGTCTTCCCGGCACACTCCCTAAATTCCAAGGAAAGTCAGCTCCTCCCTCGTCTGCCTGCGATCAGGAACATAGGCTCAGAGATAGGATTGATGTGGTTGGGTAATGTGCCTTCCTGGTAGGTTTTCATAAAAACCATTTGCAAGTAAGTCACGAAACAAAAGCATTTGGTGCTGGAGGTGGTAGGGTGGGTGTTCAGAAAGTAAAATGCAAAGCTGAGAGATGTTTATATGATCATTTTAAATAATCATTTAGGCTTTTTTCCAAGACAAATTTGGTTTTAGTGCCTGTTTCAATTTCCTTCTTTCTTCCATTCTCTCTCTCACCACCCTCATCTGTTAAAATGGTCACTACTGATTTTGTTTTTTCAGTTTAGTTCTCTGATCATTACACTTATTGCTTGTGGAATTTACACATATTTAGCAAGTCAGCTTGACTGAGGTTTTCTTTAGTTATATGATGTAATATTTAAATAGTTGACTTATTTGAATTGCTACATTCAAAATACTGTTGGGCATTTTACATTAATTTGTTTTAAATCCTTACCTTAGGACAATTTTTTCCACTTTTTTGTTGTTGTTGTTATGTTTTGAGAGAGGAAGGGAGAGGGAGAACCAACAATGTGAGAGAGAAACATTAATTAATTAGTTGCCTTCTCATGTGCACCCTGACTGGAGATCAAACCTACAACCTAGGTATGTGCCCTGACAGGGAATTGAACCCACAACTCTTCAGTTAAGGGAGGATGTTCCAACCAACTGAGCCATACCTGCCAGGGCATTTTACATTAATTTTAAAATGCAGATGTTTTATAGATGGTTTGTATGTCAAATTGTTGCCTTTGATAATTTCTCAGATGTTTTCATATTTCTTTTTATAAGTGATTGTTAGGGAGGTTTAATTATCCTTCATGCCCAAAATAAAACAGAAAAAAAAAAAAAATCCCTAAGCCTGAACACTAAGCAGGAAACTGATGATGAAATTTCCAATTAGTGAGGCTTCTATAGGTTCTACTTTGAACTGTAGATTACATAATATGTATATATACATATATGGACACATACACCTACATATACATGTGTACATATGTATTTATATACACATATAAAAGTATAGCCACCATGCATGTTTGTTGGTGTGTCAGATCAAAGCACGCTCAGAAACATTCTTGACTAACAATAAAAACAATTTTGAGCTCTGGGGGAATTCTTAGGAAACCTAATTTAAAATATTGCATGAGCAGATAGTGTTCTTTCGTGTCAAGTATTTCAAAGAAATCATTTTAGCTTTCTTTAATAAAACCTTCTGAAATAGTGTCTTGCTCATGTATAGTTCAGAAAGATGTAATTTAAAAATCTAGATGATAAACCTGAGGTTTATGATCATACCACAGGGAAGAAATGATCCTGGGACCGATGACGCACTTGAATTCCATGGCGGCTTCACTTGCCAGATGGCAGTCTGAGCATCCTCAGGGATGCCAGTCCCCCTGCCCACCCTTCCCTGCAGCCGCCAGGATGCCACCAAGGCAGCCTCGAGCTTCCAGTAGAGGCTGCTGTCTAATACAAGGCCGATTGTTCTTACTGGAATTTCGTTTCGCCTCAGATAATTTTGAACCTTTGCCCTTCCCCAGGATTTAATCTGTTTAAATTAATATTGGTTATTTGCTCTTGAGTTTACTGTGAATTTAATCTTATCATTACTGTTTAATACCTTAAAGTACTATTTTGGTTGCTACCACTGCACTGATGAACATTTATTTTCCCCAAAATGTGTTCAGAATATCAGTGAGCTTGTTCAGGAGAATGAATGATAATTTCATTTTTTAAAAAAGAGTGAAATATTTGATTACTTTATAAAAATGCATGATGTTAATTTTGATGAGATTGGTTCTGAAATCAAACCCTAAGACTTTCAGAGGAACTGAAACACTGGCCTTGATATACAAGTTTTGCCTTTAAATTTTCATTTTTCTGCTGGTAGAGATGCTTTATATTTGCATTTTTTGAACCTGAATATTTCTAATCCCATTTTTATTGCACAACCCCAAGAAGAACATTTACTTTGTTTTCACTGATTAGTTAGGCAATCATTCATACTACATGGACCATGACCAATAATATTATATTCCTTGCTAATACATTTTGATAAAAGTATTTACATGGAAACACAATACATAAATTTTGTGATTTTCTCAAATGAGCACATTGTTGCCACAAAGCAATGACCTTTATCTTAATGCAAGTAAACTGCATTAATTTTTTCTCAATTAGCAAAGCAACTTTTCCAAATGAATTAGTGAAGGAAAAGCATTGCCTGTTTTATCCTAACCCAGCTGATTTGCTTTATTACTGCATGCCTATTTTGGGGAGAAGGAAAATAAGATGTGTTTAATTTTTATAAACTTAATGCAATACTGTCTCCCAGGAGATTAGGTATGATTCTGATAACACTTAGTTTCTTTTCAATTGATTTCAAAGTAAAAGTTAGATTTGAAAGCAAAATCCTTAGAAGCAAAGATACTACTTTTAAGACTCGCTTATGTCAAAAAAAGGAACTTGGAGACCCAAATAAACAAACCCTTTGAATTGCAAAACTTATTTTTAACAAAAAAATATTTTCTTTCCCCTTTTACTGAAATATTTAAATCCCATCGAAAGTCTAATAATCAGATTATGTCATTTGACACAGACAGTTGAGCTGAGCCTTCTATGTTTAAGTACAAATGTAACTTTTAGGGGGAAAATGCAATTAACTTTGAATTTACATTTGTGTAGTACAGATTTCAGATTAATTTAAGCTAACTGCCCCTTTCTGAAGTTTTTTATTTCTAATGTTGGTTATTCATTTTATGTGTAGAGTGAAAATATCCACTTTTTAATCCCCCTTAATATAGGTTTTTAAAAATGGCACTGGGTCTGCACACACTGAATGACTCAGAACATGGGATTTAAAATTTGCTAATTTATTTCTAATAAAAATGTGAAAACAGCCCTGGCTGGTAGCACAGTGGGTAAGGCACTGGCCTGCCAACCCAAAGGTCGCAGGTTCGATTCCCCAGCCAGGGCACATAACCAGGTTGCAAACCAGGTCTCCAGTCAGGTCTGTGGCTGGAGTCAGGTGAAAGGCAACCATACATTGATGTCTCTCTCCCTCTCTGCCTCTCCCCCTTCCCCTCTTTCTAGAAATAATGAAATAAAATATTTTTTAAAAAAATGTGAAAACAGAGTTAAGAGTGCTAACTATCCTATATATAAAAGCTAGGATTCCAGCTTTTAGAGCACTAATATCACTGAACCTCATTCTTGGAATACCTGTTAAGCCCTCTTCAGATGGGTTATAAAATATTAGTTAAGTAACATTTCTAAGGGTATAAGATTAAGAGTAAAAATTTTAATTTCTAGTACTATTTTTCTAGGATAAAGGGACCACTAAGATAGTCTCTGTCTAGAGGTAAGGTGTTAAAATAAAGTTTACATTAATCCTGAGGTAAATTACCAATATTTTTCTCTTTCCCTGGTGTTCTAAATAACTTTTAAGGTGAAAGGAGGGATTCTTAAGAATAACGCACAATGAATTAGGGATATGTGACATTTTCTAATAAAATTAAGCAGGCTCCTTGGGAAAATGGCTGATTTGGGGGCTAAGGTAGGTATTCATGAACCTGAAGCATCCTGCAGTGCCCAAGAGTAAGGAAGTGCTTAGAAAACAAAAACAAACAACAAAAAGTTAGGCATGTCAAAGGGAAATAAGAGGCAACCTAAAAGAACTACCAGTGGACAAACCTTAAATAAAATAGATTATAATCCAAAGTATAAAATAAATAGCCAGGAATCTACAATGGAACAAACAATCTCTTCTAAGGAAGAATTCCAAATAATTTACAAGTATGTAGATAACTCACCACAGCCCCTCAATGATGTGGAACTGAGCTCTTCACTCCTTGAGTAGGGGCTGTGCTTAGTGACTGGCTTCTGGGAAGGGGCAGAAGTGACTTTCCAATGGAGAAATGTGGCAAAAAACTATTGGACTAGGTGATCAGGGTGAACATCATTGGTGACAAGGCACATTGATAGCAAGCAGCCCTGATACGATGCAAAGAGACTGGTGTATCACCTCTGTGGCCCTGTTTAACCATGGTAATAACACAAATTGTGGGATTTTCTACAAAATACCTAATCAGTACTCCTCAAAATGGCCAAAGTCGTCAAAACAAGGAGAATCTGGGACATTGTCATAGACCAGAAGAGGTTAAGGAGACACGATAACTAAATATGATGTGGTGACTTGAAATATGATCCCAGAACGGGAAAAATTACTGAAACAGAATAAATTGTGGGGTTTACTTAAGAGTATAGTACTGCCAGTGACTCCCTAGTTCTGTCAAATGAATTGCTATATGATGTTAACAATGGGAAAAACTAAGTGAGGTGTGTAAGAAAACTCTGTATACTATTATTGCAACTTTTTTGTAAGTCCCCCAGTATTCTAAAATTAAAAATTTATTAAAAACAAAAGGTATTTAAGATTTTATTTCTGTTACATAAGTTTTTATAGGTTTGGGGAAAGTTGGGGGTAGAGAAATAGGAAAATGTGACTCAAAAACTAATACTTCCTTTAAAAAAGCATATGTAATTTGTAAAAAAATGTTCCAATCCCATATCCAAACTCACACCTACACCCACTTACCTGTCTGAATATGAGTGATCATAATGTAAATTGGGTTTGAAGAAATTTAAGCTTTGTATGAAGCTAATGGTTAAATATGATGGATATGCCTGTTACATGGAATATAGGTAGGACTGTTATTCTGACATATCCTAGACTGGCATCTGATTGCTTTTGTTCTAAGGACTCCCTTTGCCTCTCAAACCTTTAGGATCTTTGGTTTATTGGAATCCAAGTTTTTTCATAACTGGCTTTCTCCCCTGGGTTCCCCTTGTGTGTGTGTGTGTGTGTGTGTGTGTGTGTGTCCAAGAAAAGATGTTTTCCAAAAGTGACATGAAAGAGTATTCACAGGAAACAAATCTGTGGGACCTTGAATCTCCAGGTACTAGAAGCTGCCCACATTCCTTGATTCATGGCCTCATCACTTTGACTTCTTCTTTTGTCATACCTTCTTTTTTGACTCTGAATCTCCCACCTCCCTCTTATAATGACCCTAGTGATTACATTGACCCACCCAGATCATCCAGAATAATCAAGACCCTTACCTTAAGCACATTTGTAAGATTCCTTTTGTTTTATAAAGTAACATACAGGTTTCAGAGACTAAAACTCCAGGTTAGGAACCTGGAGACAGTACATACCTTGGAAATTTTATTATACCTGGACTTAAATTAAAACTCTAATAGCCAATGTTTACATATCTAGCCTGACAGGAATGTGATAGTGGAACCTGACAGGAAACTCTTAGGGATGAGATAATGAAGTTAGCTTGTCCTGGAATCCCTGGAGAGATGTTAATGAAGTTACTGGCTCCATCAGATAGACCCTCTTAGCACTCCCCTGCTAATAAAATGAACTAATCTTCCTTTGATCCTGGTATCAGTGAAATACTCACTAGGATATAAAGCCCAACCTGGTGATGTCAGGTTGAAGATGACTTCTCTAGGAGTCTGTTCCTTAGCCACTCCCCATTTTAACTGTTCCCCATTTCCTTTCCCCAATAAACCTTTTGTTTGATTCTACAGCAGCCTCTGGGTGTGATTACTCCAAGCAAGGCTGGCCTTACACTAAGACTTGGACATCTTTGGGAGGCTATTATTCTGCCTACTGCAGTAGTATACAGTGAAAGAATATCTGTGAAGTTCTTAGCATAGTGCCTGCCATATAATAGATACTTGACTAAGACCAATTTGCAGTTTGTAACTTTTAACAGTCCAAATGACAGTTTTTGAATGGAACAATTCTAAACAACGAAATAGTCAACATCCAAGTTCTCTTCAGTTACTCTTTAATGAAGACTAAATGAGACACATAGGTTGTGGAGAGTTTTCAGAGACTATACAATGTCCTAAAGAGTGTTTTTGTTTTTGTTTTTTTTGTTTTTTGTTTTTGTTTTTGTTTCTGCTAAAAGCCCGCAGGCCCAGAATACAACCAGACAGCCCAAATAAAGGCTAAAGAGTGTTATGTCTTGTAAAAGCCATGGTAGGAGGTCAAGATTTGACAATACCAATGTTTGTGTCTCAGCAGATCTCCTCATTCATATTTCCCAGGTTGCCAGGGCAACCCACTATTCTTGGGGAGGGTCCTGCTGGCTCCCAACTCTACTCAGCACAGCCTAGTGGCCCTGAATCAAGATGGTGGGTGCTGAATTTTGATGTTTTTCTCCTGGCTCATTATACTCCAAGGACTTCACAATGGCCAAAAAAGACTTCCCGTCACTTTGAAGAAGGGGTGTGGCTGCCTCTGAGAGCCTCTCTAAAAAGTTCATGATGCTTAGTTCCTATATCTCAAGAATGGTAAAGATTAATGTTCCACTAATTTCAGTGACATAAATCAACACCCATGATTTGTAGTGATGAAGTTTGTATTTGGTATGATGGGCCATCCCTAGTATGTGTTCTTTGGGGTTAATAATAGTTGTGGTTGAGTAGTCATTACCTTAAGAGGGAAGGCTAATGTAATCTGCTGCTGGCTGAGAATTATCAATAGCTCATAAATAAATTACCACCACAGAGGAAAGACAATAAGATTATATATACTCCTACCAACTCCAATTATAGCAAGAGCAACAATTATAAGGTTGTACTCTTACAGACACCCTAAGGTGAAAATGAGAGGGAAATGCTCCATTAGCGTAATGAAGAGAGCACAGCGGAGCTCCAGTTGAATTTTCTCACTGTTAGCACCTATGGTGCGCCCCAGCACATGGGGGTGGGGGGTTGTGGGGGTGTGAGACGCAGGCTAACAAACTTTCTGACAATTAGCCCCGACAACGTACATTCCCTGAACTTGAAGGAGATATTTCAAAGAATCACATTCATATTTTCTTCACTTCTTCACTATGAAATTTAAGTGAGTCCACTGCTTGCAGAAATGAAGTGAGTGGGAACCAAAATTTATTTTGCACATAACTCTCAAGTATTGTTGGCAGGCTTGCTGGAGGGCACACATCAGCTGAATGGCACTGCGAAAAGGAGGGCTAAGATGAAAGCAGAGAAAGTTCATACCAACCTCATTAGAGAAGAGATTAATTGTGTTAATATGAGTGATCCAGCTTTAATGTACCTATGTTAGGAAGAAGACCACAGAGAAAAAAATGTACATGTGAGGGTGCTTGTTCCAACTGCCAAGGAATGAAGTTTGCTCCTGAAAGTATTGTGTTAGAGGGAGATAAGATTTAGTGAAATTGGGGGCCCTATGCTCAGATTTTGCTCCCACTGCTTAATCTTGTCAAGCTCCCAATTTCCTCTTCTGCAAAATGGAGGTACCAAACCTCCATGGGTTTTTGGGAGGATTAAAGAGAAAATGACTAGGGATTAATCAATGAATGGAAAGTGCTTAACAAATGTTAGTTATTATTATCTACATTCAGCCTAGGACATTATGGATTTGTCTGGTGTAAGTAAATATTTATGTGATGATGAATACTCTCACAGTTTTCTCATGGAGACCAGGATTTAAGCTTCACTTAAGTGGTAGACATGAAAAGTCACTTGCTTTTATCTCTACTTAACAAGTAAAAGAAGATGTTTGAATTGCTCTACAAATTGTCCATAAATATATGGATAAACATGGTCATATAATGGGTTCTCCCTCACCTCACTTCCCATTATTCAGAGCACAAGAGGCTTTTGTTTAATTCAGCTTCACCCAATGAAGCAATATGCTACTGATCTTGATCACACCAGGCGTTTCCTGTGCACCAGTCAGCCCAATACCTCTGGCTCAGGACTGGTTCAGCCAAGAACCCTTTTCATTCTTCCCTGGAGTTCACACCTCCAGGAACTAAGCAATTTCTCAGTTTAAACCTTCAAAGCCCCCTCTGAGGGGTTTCCTGTATTGCAAATTTCCGGCTTCTGACTTCCAATACATTACTAATAGAAAGCTGAAAAAGAAAACCAGCGAGTGCAATAGCAGACTATCTTATTGACAAAGAATATTCCCTGGGAGACTGTGTTTCAAGTATTAGTATGCTTAGTGTCTGCTTTTGCGGGCGTGTCAGAGGTTAGTTTGCAACTGCAATTAGACTTTAGATGTTTTGTGGAATTACTGCTATTGTTTATTTTATATCACTTAGTTTGTATCTAGACAAGGAGTTTGAGAAATAGAAGTACTTCTCAGTTACAACTTCAGTTGTTCTTGGGACACCTGCTGTCCTGGTGACACGCAACAACCAGTTCTTTTACCTGAAAGGTGTGGATGTTACTTTTCACAGCACTCGTTGCAAAGTTCTCGATCACTGGAAGGTTCAGTCTTGCCCCGCCCCCCCCGCCCCCCTTTCTGTGACAATTATGCATTGTTGTAAAAATTGTACCCACTTCCACCCTCCCAAATGCATCATCCTTCATCCTTCTCTTTCTTCTTTAAAACAAACAAGCAAACAAACAAAAAAAACCCTAAGAATTTATCACTACGTGGAAGACTACATTTTTTACTGTTCCGACTTTGTTTAATTAGCATTTGTTAAGTAGAGCCCCAGGATGTCGGATGGTGAGCAGAAGGTTCAACAAAAGACCACAGGGAAACATGAAATAGAGAGGTTTATTACCCACAGATCCTGGAGGAGGTACACAAAATGCCTTTCGGGGCACCGGTGGAGGGGCAAGGCAGGGCGCCAGCAGAGTGAGTGCAGAACCTGGAGCTCATCTTTCCTAGGGTCCAGGGTTGGGGTGCTTTGGGGTTCCTGGGAAGGTCTGCTAGGTCGATGGAACCAAAAGGAGTGGGGTTTAGATAGGCTCCACAGGGCTGTTGAGAGAATAATTTGAAGAATTTAGATTTACTTGGGACTACGGGCTCTTATCTAGGGCATGCCCTTAAAGGAGGGACTACTGTCAGTTAAGTTCTCCGCAGGTGGCTGGGCCACACGAAACAGCTTCCTTGGCAGCAATACTATGGAGTAGTTTAGCTAAACCCTCAACAGTTGTTTATCATGTCTTTACTTTCTTATTGCCTTCTACATAGTACAAACTCCATGGAGACAGAGGGTTTTATTTTATTCATTGCTGAGTCCCCAGTCCCTAGAATAAGGCCAAACATAGCAGATACTTAATTAATAGGTATTAAATTAAAATAGAATCTGTGGGTAGAGAATTCATCAAAATGTGTGGGTGTGTCCCAACCAGGAAAATTAAGGGAAAGAATTTTATACTTCCACAACTTCCTATGAGCCCTGAAATTTTCACCACCATCATTTTTTCCTGGTAATAATTTGTCTCATTTCTTTTCCCAAAATTACATGGCTATGCATGATGAAATGGGTGTCAAATACTCCACGTACGCCTCTAATGCCTACTACTAAGGTCTCCTAGGGCCTGTTGTAACTAGTTGCAGCATTGCAAACATACTTGCATCTTGGTTGATTTTTCTAGTGATTGCTTTTATAGCCAGCAACGGGCTACATAAGAACAATTTGAGTTCCATTGTTAATTCCATCAGCAGATAAGAATTCTTATTGTTGTGATTACTTCATCTTTACTGGTTAAATTAACATTCAGCTATTTTGGGGTTGTTGCTCTGCTCTTCAATACATGATATTATTTTATCTACTGTGTGTTCAAAGCAGTCTTGTCACAGTAACAGCATGCTAGCATGAAAAGTAACAAATAGGTAAATACATGTTTTTTTTTTTTTGTGAATTAAAAGGGGGTCCATTATATCAGCCTCATTGTACTTGTAGGTGAATACCAAAAAATAATAGAAGTAAAAATGTCAGAAAATATTTAACATAAAGTACAAATAATCACAAGATTGTCATAAGCATGAGAATGATCTGTCAAACATATATTTTTTAGTTTATTTTGATAGAGTACCTAAATTAGAATATAAAAAGAAATATATACTCTTTTCCTTTCATTTTAAGGAGTGCCAAACTTAATATACTACACACAATACAAGTGGTATAATTTTCTTGTCAAAGTAGACCTTTTTATAAAGGATCCCTAAATTATTTCTATTTAAAATATTCATCTTTATGCTTCATACAAAAAGAATCCAAGTAAATCCTGATATTGAAAATATGTTGGCTTCCTAGAAACATATAGGATTAATTATGCTGTATGAATAGTGCTTATTAGAGTTGCTGAAAATAAACACACCAGAACTTGCAACTGAGCTCCGAAGAATTCTCTTTAATTAACTACACACTTCATGATTCAGTCATCATGTCAATATTTTTCTGGGAATTCCATTTTCTTTTTGAGCAACCTTCAAACCATGTGGCATATTCTTTAAAATACTTGATTTCTTAAAATGGAGATGGCCGATTAAGCTCAGTAAAGTGGTTTTTATTTAAAAAGAGGAAATCATAAGGTTTATTTTTCTTCTGTAAGTTTATTTTTCTTCTAAGTTAGCTTTGAAGGCTTTTGCAAAGAGAAGTCTCCTGAATGTTTTCTAACTATGATGGCTTCACAAGAGTCATCTGTAGAGGAGACTAATTCGACAGACTATATCTATTTGAATACATGAATTGGTAGAGTTGTTCATGATGTTAGTACCACTGGAAAAAACATAGTCAGCTCTGGCTGGAGTGACTCAGTGGATTGAGCGCTGGCCTACAGAGCAAAGAATTGCCCGTTCAATTCCCAGTCAGGGCACAGTCCTGGGCTGTGGGATGGGTCCCTGGTTGAGGGTGCATGAGTGGCAACTACACACTAATGTTTCTCTCCTCTTTCTCTCTCCCTTCCCCTCTCTCTAAAAATAAATAAAATCTCTAAAAAAACAGTCAAGTGGACTCTAATGACTTTTGATGTAAAGCAACGATTGGTGGCATAAGTGTTAGCTGTGTTTCAGCAAGAATGAAATGCTTAAAGTTAGAAGTCACCAGACTTAATCAGTTTTAGGGTCATATTAAATTTTCCCCAATCTTTGTCTCTTAAATTTTGCCCAGAGCATTATCAGTGGGGTACTAGTAACACTATTTTGCATATGTAATTATTCTTAACTTTATTCCAAAAATGATTTGAGGAAACTAACAATAAAAGATAAAACAGTATAACATTAATAAAGATATATGTAATTGGATTGTAGGGTACATTAGAATACAACAGAATAAAAAAGTGAAACAAAGGTAAAATACAGAATAGTAAAATGAATGCAGTACAAAGATAATGATCAAAAATGCTCTGGAAAAGGTCAAATAAAGGTAAAAATTTCAGCTCTCAGCTTTTACTTACCAAAGCAGAGGCAAATTACCCATTTCAAGAATATTATATATAAATTCATTTTCTATGTATGTGCGCATGTGTGTGAGGGGAGCACATACTTCTCTCTGGTGAGCATAACTAGATACAAATCTAAATCCAACTTTGCCATTAACACAAACTGAATTTCTCTGTGCTGCAGTAGACATGGGATTTTTTTTTTTTTTTT